>JARQWZ010006603.1:0-30000 GCA_033150135.1 Gobio occitaniae | reverse complement strand
ATTTGATTTCTCAAGATTCTTTGAGGAATATTCAGCTCTAAAGAACAGTGTTTATCTGAAATACAATCTTTGTAACTTTATGAATGTCTTTACTGCAACTTTTGGACTTTTTTTTCTTTCTTACCCCAAATTTCTGAATGCTAATGTATCACAAAAACGTTACCTCTATGAAAATAATCATAAATGTTTCTTGAGCAAACGGATGTTAATTTTGTTGCACTTTTGTTCATTTCGGTGAATTTTTTGTTAATTCTGGCACATTTTTGGTTAATTTAGGGGCATTTGTTAATTTTGGGGCATTTTTTGTTCATTTTGGGGCAGTTTTGTCCCAACGGCTGAAGGTTCAAATCACTGCAGTTTCAGAGGAAGAGCTTCAGAGGCTCTGACCAATCCCAGATGAGGAATAGAGTCTGATCTAGACAATTTCTCTGGATTTAAACATTCTTGGAAACATTTTGGGATAATGTAAGTACATCAACAAAATATCCAACACTGTTCTAGTGGGATACTTGGATTTTTTAATCCAAAAATCGTACATATTGTGCCTTTAAAGGACTAACAAGTGAGTGTGTATATCTGCAGAAAGTCAGTCTTGGTGTTTATTAATCTGTGGGTAAAATAATGTGTGTCTGGACAAAACCCGTGAAGATGCCATAATTACTTTGGAACCGTGTGTGTGTTCATTTGCTCATTCTTGTGTCCCAGAAACTCTAAATATAGGCTTCACAAATGCAGATGCAGAACAGGTAAATAATTAAGAGCGGCTGAACTCTGTTTCAATCTGTTTAATTGATGCTTCTCCGCGGAACCGCAGGCTCTGGATGGAGACTGAGATTTTCCAGGTACAGCTGCTCAGATCATGACCAATCCCGAAGGATGGGAATATCACAGATGTGTCCACTGACGGAAGGGAAGGGTGACCTTAGGTGACCCCAGAATGTGTCTGTGAAATTTACCCCACAGGTCATTTATTACACCATGCCCAAAGTGCCCTTTTGGATGGAAGCAAACACAGTATGTTTGTGTATCTTTAAATGCAAATGAGCTGCCACTCCCCGCCCACCTTTCCTGAAGAGGGCGGAGCCGGTCTGCTGACTTTAGTTATGACATCCGCTTCAAAAGCATTAGATTGCTCATGATAACTTCCCTTAACTCTTCCCTTAATTCTTGTGTTTCCACTAGTTGAGATAAAATGGCCGACTGTGTACAGCTCACTTAGGGGAGGAGCTAAACTAACAGCGCAGATGTATAGAAAACATCTCTGGTTAGTTTTCGTAACCACGGTTCCCTGAGGAGAGGGAACAAGACATTGCGAGCTACACTATGGGGTTGCGAGCTACACTAAGGCTCCGCCCTCTTCTGGAAAGGTGGGCGGGGAGCAGCTCATTTGCATTTAAAGATACACAAACAAACTGTTTTTGCTTCCATCCAAAAGGGCATTTTGGGCATGGTATAATAAATGACCTGTGGGGTAAATTAAGGTATCCCCTTAATACTGGAGCCTAATTGCACCGTGCCAGTAAACTATATTAGCCAATGGCGTTTGAGTATGCGAGCTAGGGGCGGAGCCATCCCCTATATAGGACGCAGTGTAAGGCGTCGTCAATTGCGAGAAGCAAGTAATCAAGTGTTTGTTTGATTTAATCCGATGCTTCTCTGAAGGAGAAAGATTCTGAGGCAATGGCTTTGAGTGCCGAGCTATACAGTGGATGGCTCCGCCCCTTGCACGCCATTGGCCAGTAAAGTTTACTGGTGCTGTGCCATTAGGATTCAGTATTGAGGAGAAGCGAAGACTCATTTTGGGACTGTTTATGATTTATGGGGAATATTAAAAAAAAGTTGGTGGTTGTGTGCCAACACATATTTGTGTTCAAACACCATATAAAAGTGAATTTTGCATAATAACGTCTTTTTTTCGGAGACAAAAGTATCAAAAGTTTAAGTAAAATCTGCCAATGGGGTCAGAAAAAGGATCAGTATATGTTTATTTTTCTGACCCCATTGGTTTTAAGCATAAACTCAACAAGACTCATTTCTCTTCTCCAGTAAATGTGTCTTGATTTAACCCTCTGGGGTTCTTCATTTATGGGTCACACTCAGGACCTGAGGAGGGCGGGATTAAGATAAAAAAGATTTGAGTAAAATCAATCAAATATTTTTTTTTTTTTTTTTAGTTTTGAGATAATTTTATGATTTATAATTAATATTTATGCAATAATTATGACCATTTTTCCCATTGAATATAATAAAAATTTATATATAGGCCTATATATATATTTTATTATTTTTTATTTTTTTATTAAAGCTGTATTTCATTTTAGAGTCAAGCCTAGGCCTCATGAAAGCAATGTTTTAAATGAGATCTGTGCCATCCGGTGGACACATTGAGCATTTTTATCACGCAATAGCACATTTTTACCACTATAGAGGATCTTGCGTTTTATAAAAACATTTTAAAAATCGTAGCTTCATCGGAATAGTCTGACATTTGGTGACTTTATTGGTACTGGGTATGTGAACGATCAAAAAATTGGGGACAGGATTTGAAAAGTCTAAGTGGTCGTAAAAAAATAGTCACACTCAGGACCTTCGGGTCAAAAATGACCCCCATAGGAAATGAATGGGAAATTGGCAAAAAAATATGAAAATACAGAGTTTTTTTGTGCATACAATCTACAAATCAGCCAGGATGCAGAAAAAAAGACTCAACAGTGAAGATCTCTAAAACATCAAGAGTGCGAAACAGACAAAAACACACACACACACACGCACTTAAACACACAAAAACACACAAATTAACGCGTGCCATTCCAAAAGCTAATTGTGTTTTTGTGTGTGTGTGAGAGAGTTTGTTTTTGTCTGTTTTGCACTCTTGATGTTTTAGAGATTCACTCCTTCACTGTTGAGTCCTTTTTTTCTGCATCCTGGCTGATTTGTAAACCAAGTTTCGGACCATTCTGATGAAGCTATGATTTTTAACATTTTTTATTGAAAAAAATTCGGGTCCGAAATGACCGAAGAGCCCCAGAGGGTTAAGAATGTTTAGATATTTGTGCTGGAAAACAAGACAAAATACTGAGGAAGAAAGTCAGTCTTTGGGTAAAGGAGAATCAGTTTGACGCAGAAGCAGGTCAATTATTCAGGTCTTGCCTGAGCAGATAAAGTACACACAACCTTTCATAATGTGGTACAAGATCACCAGCTGATCCTACATCGCCCCAGATACTGAAGAATAATGAAATCTACCTTTCCCGCCTGCTTCAATATGTGAACTTAATTAGGAGGAACAGGTGTGGAGCTCTCGTACCCGCTAAAAGCATTTGCAAAATGTCATGTGAGGGACGTGTGGGAGCGCTGCTGGAATCCCAGACCTCATTTCCACCGGAGTCTAGACTATCCTGGAGTCTGAGAGGAAGCCGTGGAGATTCGTGCAGTGTCCTGAAAACAGAAGCTCAACCGACTAAGAGCGCTTGGCTAAATGTTATTTCCGACTGTTCATTTTGTCTTGGTTAAACAAAGTTTAAAGGGTTAGTTCAACCAAAATGTGAATCAGAGAGCGCTCGGATTTCATTTCTTCATTTGTGTTCTGAAGATGAACAAAGGTCTTGGAACGGCACAAGGGGGAGGAATTAATGACAGAAAATTCATTTTCGGGGGTGAACTAACCCTTTAACCGAAGTTAAGCTTCAGTTAGTCAAGGTTCAACTCTAAGACTATGTGCTAAATTACTAGAGAGAAGAGCAGCACCACCCCAGGGGGGATGAATACCATCTCTTTTTAACAGGTCAGGTCTGCACCGAAAGGTTTTCCAATTGTCTATGTTATTCTGCGGACACCACTTAGACAACCAGCCATTGAGTGATGATAGTCTGCTAAGTATCTCATCACTCCGACGAACAGGGAGAGGGCCAGAGCAAAAAACTTTAGCTGACATCGTACTTGCGAGTTCACCTCTTTAATGTTAATTTCGGTTATTCATCAAAAATGTGAATTCTGTCATTAAATCCTCTCCCTTATGTCGTCTCAAACCCGTCAGACCTTCGTTCATCTTCAGACACAAATGAAGATATGAAATCCGAGAGTTCTCTGACCCCTCCATAGACAACAAAATCAACGTCCAGAAAGGCAGTAAAGACATCGTTAAAATCGTCCATGTGACTCCAGTGGTTCAGCCTTAATGTGATGAAGAGACGAGAATACTTTAGTGCACAAAAACAAACAAACTTTATTCAACAATCTCTTCCCATCTGTGTCAGTCTCGTACGCGGTTGATGTAGTAAATACAGTGCAGCGCTTCCGCGTTCTACGTCAGAACGCCGGCTCACCATTGGCCGATGCTGATCATGTGACGCATGCATGTGATGATGCTGACACAGGAGCTGATGCAAACAGTTGCCTCAATTTTATTAAGTAAAACGGGCACAGTATTTTTTACAGTGTAGAAATGAACCAAACCTTTATTCGGTTTGATCCGGACCGAGACGTTTTTTTTTTTGTCGGACCAAATTTCGTATGTTTGACGTGGTCCGGGTTTCACACCTGTGATGTGGATTCGGACTAGGGTTGCCAACCGTTCCGTATAATACGGAATCGTCCCGTATTTAAAGGAACACTCCACTTTTTTTGAAAATAGGCTCATTTTACAAGTCCCCTAGAGTTAAATAGTTGAGTTTTACCGTTTTTGAATCCATTCAGCCGATCTTTGTATCTGGCGGTAGCACTTTTAGCATAGCTTAGCATACATCATTGATTCTGATCAGTCCATTAGCATCTCATTCAAAAAATGACCAAATACACTTTCAGTATTTTTCCTATTTAAAACTTGACTCTTCTACAGTTACATCGTGTGCTAAGACCAACTGAAAATGAAAAGTTGTGATTTTCTACACCTATATGGCTGGAACTACTTTCTCCATACTGCGTAATAGTGGCGGATCTTCACGGCCGTACCATGGCTGCAGCGGCGCAATGATTGGTTGGTATTCTGTGAAACATGGTGGTAGTTACACCTTCGACTTACTATCACAGCCCTTTACAACACACAGAACCAGAGCTAATCACACAGGTCAATCCACAACACAATTTGTCGGCTGCAAGCCTGAAACTTTCTCTGCAACTACACAAACTTAGTGCCGGTCACATTGAAAGTTCCCTAGCTGGGCTACTTTCAGACGCTGTAATATCATTGCGCCGCTGCAGCCATGGTACGGCCGTGAAGATCCGCGACTATTATGCAGGAATGAGAAAGTAGTTCCTAGCCATATAGGTGTAGAAAATCGCAACTTTTCATTTTCAGTTGGTCTTAGCACACGATGTAACTGTAGAAGAGTCAAGTTTTAAATAGGAAAAATATTGAAAGTGTCTTTGGTAATTTTTTGAATGAGATGCTAATGGACTGATCAGAATCAATGATGTATGCTAAGCTATGCTAAAAGTGCTACCGCCAGATACAAAGATCGGCTGAATGGATTCAAAAACGGTAAAACTCAACTATTTAACTCTAGGGGACTTGTAAAATGAGCCTGTTTTCAAAAAAAGTGTTCCTTTAAGGCATCAATGAAGCATAGCTACACTCTAAATTGAGAATTAATCATTCTTTTGAGGAAAAACATTGTTTGATTTGCGAACATAGCCGTTCACGGCTGGTCCCGCTTCACAGCGAGTGGCTCACATTGACGGCAAATCCCTTTCACTGTTCGCAGTGTTGCAAACTACGTTTATTGTTCACATTCAGCCATGCAAGAAAATGTGCATTCTCCCTGAGGGAAGACGTGATCAAAAAGGGAAGGGACTTTTAATATATATATTTAAGTAACTTGTAGCGTATTCTTAACCTCATTATTCAAACACAAAATAACCAGGAAAGTCCCAAAAGCAATCCTCTCAGTTTTCTTTAATTGGAAAATTTGCATTTTAATTTATTCATACATGGTTGCAACTACATTTAGTTCAACATTTAGACATTTTATGCCATCTATGCATCTTCCTGACGACAAAAAATCCCTTTTAAGTTTATCATTTTTAATAGAGGTTGATGATATTTAATATCCCTTGGTGTAGAAAATAAATATTAAATAATTTGTGCATGGAGCCACATTATATCTATGGGACTGAACCATAGGGCCTTTAAAATTAAGGATACAAAATAAGTTTATTACGAATGAGAATATAGAAGGATATTGAGATATATTTAATACTTTTAGAGTTACAGGCACAATATGGGAAAATAGTATTGATGGCACTCAGACAGGAATGTTCAATTGTGTTCGAGATACATGTCTAGTTTCAACATTATTTGTTGTTCTGAAAATGTGTGACCATTAAAAATGTGCTCCAATTTACTCACGGAGCCTCAGGAAGTTATTGGGCCTTAAAAATGAAGAAACCAAAAGTAAAAAGTGTTTTAAGAATTAGAATCTATTAAGTTATCTTCAAATGAGTTACAGGCGTGCAAACTTTGATCAAAAAAAGGGCTTTTCCCATTTCTGGCCTGTCACCGTTGGCATATAATGCAACAAAGATTGCTGAAGTCAATAAAGTGTAAAAATAAAATAATGATGCTGCCATCTTTCTAAAGTCGTTTTACACACCTGTGAAATGTGTCATTCTGATCCCCACTACAAAATATTGAATTACTCCCTAAATAAACATCCGTCACATTTAATATTTTGTCTTTTTTTCTTCATTTATGTTTGTTTTTCTTCAGAAACAAAAAATCCGGGGAAATGTCTGAAATTTGGTTGATTTTGACACGGGATGAACCAAATGTGTTTGTCTGAGAACCTTTTATACACACACACTTAATTGCCGATACTGAAATGACCAGAGGTGGACAAAGTACACAACTCTATTACTTTAGTCAAAGTAAAAGTACTACTGGTCAAATATTACTCCGTTACAAGTGAAAGTTCTAAAAACAGATTTTTACTTAAGTAAAAGTACACAAGTATTTGTTTTTAAAAGTACTTAAGGATCAAAAATACATTTCCTTTTTTTTATGTCGACGCATTATTTTATTATTGTTGTATAAATGCACATTATGCCATCATGGTGGTTTAAGCCAGCCAGTGATGCTCCATCCGACATGCTAGCATACGACTACCTTAAACTCATTTAAATACTTGTATAAAAGTTACAAAGCTCTTCACAAAGCTGCTGTCACTTTAAGGCTGAATGCACGGATCCAATACACTGATACACATCCGATGTTGTCCCAACTATTTACTCTTCTCTTTCTCCCAGACATTTACATTTTTGAACATTTTATGAGACATGCATCAAGTGTATGCCGACTAAACTAATCTTTAATATTTTCATAAACCTGAAACATTTTTTTTTTTTAAATATGGCCGTGGGTGCACACACTGTGCCGAGGAACCATCTTCTTTCATTTTGCTATAAACTGGTCAGTATTCAATGTTGGGAAACTTCACATGACTCTACAAGAGTGATTACTGATAGGCTCTCTGAAAAAACAAAACACAAAAAAACTTTTAAACAAGAAAAAATTAATCCACTGACTTTCGAAGCTGCTCCAGAAACGACTTTCGACTTTGAGGACCTTGATAGAAATGTAGTGGAGTAAAAAGTAAGATATTTGTATTTCAAATGTAGTGAAGTAAAAGTCATAAGTTTCCAGAAAAAATGATACTCAAGTAAAGTACAGATACTCAAAAAGTGTACTTAAGTACAGTACTCAAGTAAATTTACTTAGTTACTGTCCACCTCTGGAAATGACATACACTGTACAGTACAAATATTTCGAGTGTCCCTTATTCTGTCCCTTATTTTCCTATAAAGAACCACGATTGTCCTTTATTTTATTTTCTATAAGTTGGCAACCATAATTCGGACCAAACTGGAAAGTCCGAAAATTCGGACCAAACAAGGCCCTTAAAATAACTTCCCTGATTGAGCTTGTTGAGATAACTCAAATATACATGTTAGTTACTGCAAGTTAACATTTCAAGTTGACTTAACTCATATACATACTTACAGTGAATAGTCAAATATTAGTTTTGGATGAAGTCTGCTAAAATACTAAAATTACACACTTAACATTTAGCATTTGAATAACTGAATCAATGAACAGTGTTTCCTGTATCATTTGTATGTTGTCTTTCCATTAGAATGACTGAGGCTTGTTTGTATTCAGTGAACATTGAGTTTCCTCTTCCTGCTCTTGGCTCGTTTACAGCATCATTAATAGTTTTGGCAGCAGCCGCAGATGAAGGTCACCGAGATCCAGATATGATTATGCTAATGAGCAGAGACACGTCCTGAGCGGAAAGAACAAACCTGAGACGAGGGACGTCCAGCAGAGACAAGAGTATTTATATTATACTTGGAGCCCCAGGCCTTGATTCTCATAACACACTGTCTTTCTCTCTGCTTATGGGTTCATTCATCGAGTCACTGTAAAACTTATTTAAATATTTATTCAAAAGCAACAGGCCTGGTTTTCATGAGCCGAAGAGCTGACACTGGATGATATAAAGCAGCATTCTCAAACGTTCTGACAAGATTCTCTCAACGTTCTTCCAGTAACATTGATAGAACGTTTGTTCAAAGTTATCTGGTCATTAGCATGAAAACATTATTTGTATCATTGGATGTTCGTCTAATGTTTTTTGACTAACGTTGACCTTCAAATAATCTTTGCAAAATGTAATGTTCCCTTAACGTTCATATAAACAAGAAAAAGCGCTTTTTGACACGTTCGAAAAACTGGACGTTTTGAACGTTCAGAGAACATTTAGAAACAATGTTTTCATAACTTAATGTAGAAAAGCGTTCTCAGAACATTTATTAGCGCATTCATGAACCTGTAAGAACTCATTTATATCTGTAAGTAATGTTTCGATCCTGGCCTACCTTAAAATTGACTTTTTATGTCATGATTCTCATAATTGACTTTTCATCATTTGAATTTTTCATATCATAAATATGCCTTAGTATGTCATAATTTGGACTTTTCATATCATAAATATGCCTTAGTATGTCATAGTTTGGACTTTTCATATCATAAATATGCCTTAGTACGTCATAATTTGGATTTTCATATCATAAATATGCCTTAGTACGTCATAATTTGGATTTTCATATCATAAATATGCCTTAGTATATCATAATTAAGATTTTTTTATATAATAAATATGCCTTAGTATGTCATAATTTGGATTTTCATATCATAAATATACCTTAGTATGTCATAATTAAGATTTTTCATATCATAAATATGCATTAGTATGTAATGATTGGATTTTCATATCATAAATATGCCTTAGTATGTCATAATTTGGACTTTTCATATCATAAATATGCCTTAGTACGTCATAATTTTGACATTTCATATCATAAATATGCTTTAGTACGTCATAATTTTGACTTTTCATATCATAAATATGCCTTAGTATGTCATAATTTGGATTTTCATATCATAAATATATCTTAGTATGTCATAATTTGGATTTTCATATCATAAATATATCTTAGTATGTCATCATTTGGATTTTTCATATCATAAATATGCTATAGTATGTCATAATTAAGATTTTTCATATCATAAATATGCCTTAGTATGTCATAATTTGGATTTTCATATCATAAATATACCTTAGTATGTCATAATTAAGATTTTTCATATCATAAATATGCCTTAGTATGTCATAATTTGGATTTTCATATCATAAATATACCTTAGTATCTCATCATTTGGATTTTTCATATCACAAATAGGCCTTAGCATGTCATAATTAAGATTTTTCATATCATAAATATGCCTTAGTATGTCATAATTAAGATTTTTCATATCAAAAATATGCCTTAGTATGTCATAATTTGGATTTTCATATCATAAATATACCTTAGTATGTCATAATTAAGATTTTTCATATCATAAATATACCTTAGTATGTCATAATTGGGACTTTTCATATCATAAATATGCCTTAGTATGTCATAATTAAGATTTTTCATATCAAAAATATGCCTTAGTATGTCATAATTAAGATTTTTCATATCATAAATATACCTTAGTATGTCATAATTGGGACTTTTCATATCATAAATATGCCTTAGTATGTCATAATTAAGATTTTTCATATCATAAATAAACCTTAGTATGTCATAATTTGGATTTTCATATCATAAATATACCTTAGTATGTCATAATTGGCACTTTTCATATCATAAATATGCCATAGTATGTCATAATTTGGATTTTTCATATCATAAATATACCTTAGTATGTCATAATTGGCACTTTTCATATCATAAATATACCTTAGTATGTCATAATTTGGACTTTCATATCATAAATATGCCATAGTATGTCATAATTTGGATTTTCATATCATAAATATACCTTAGTATGTCATAATTGGCACTTTTCATATCATAAATATACCTTAGTATGTCATAATTTGGATTTTCATATCATAAATATACCTTAGTATGTCATAATTGGCACTTTTCATACCATAAATATACCTTAGTATGTCATAATTTGGACTTTCATATCATAAATATGCCATAGTATGTCATAATTTGGATTTTCATATCATAAATATACCTTAGTATGTCATAATTGGCACTTTTCATATCATAAATATACCTTAGTATGTCATAATTTGGATTTTCATATCATAAATATACCTTAGTATGTCATAATTGGCACTTTTCATATCATAAATATACCTTAGTATGTCATAATTTGGACTTTCATATCATAAATATGCCATAGTATGTCATAATTTGGATTTTTTTATATCATAAATATGCCTTAGTATGTCATAATTAAGATTTTTCATATCATAAATATGCCTTAGTATGTCATAATTAAGATTTTTCATATCATAAATATACCTTAGTATGTCATAATTTGGATTTTCATATCATAAATATACCTTAGTATGTCATAATTGGCACTTTTCATATCATAAATATACCTTAGTATGTCATAATTAAGATTTTTCATATCATAAATATGCCTTAGTATGTCATAATTTGGACTTTCATATCATAAATATGCCATAGTATGTCATAATTTGGATTTTTTTATATCATAAATATGCCTTAGTATGTCATAATTAAGATTTTTCATATCATAAATATGCCTTAGTATGTCATAATTGGGACTTTTCATATCATAAATATCCCTTAGTATGTCATAATTAAGATTTTTCATATCATAAATATGCCTTAGTATGTCATAATTGGGACTTTTCATATCATAAATATGCCTTAGTATGTCATAATTAAGATTTTTCATATCATAAATATACCTTAGTATGTCATAATTTGGATTTTCATATCATAAATATGCCTTAGTATGTCATAATTGGCACTTTTCATATCATAAATATGTCTTAGTATGTCATAATTGGGACTTTTCATGTCATAAATATGCCTTAGTATGTCATAATTTGGACTTTCATATCATAAATATGCCTTAGTATGTCATAATTTGGATTTTTTATATCATAAATATGCCTTAGTATGTCATAATTAAGATTTTTCATATCATAAATATGCCTTAGTATGTCATAATTGGGACTTTTCATATCATAAATATGCCTTAGTATGTCATAATTAAGATTTTTCATATCATAAATATGCCTTAGTATGTCATAATTTGGATTTTTCATATCATAAATATGCCTTAGTATGTCATAATTAAGATTTTTCATATCATAAATATGCCTTAGTATGTCATAATTGGGACTTTTCATATCATAAATATGCCTTAGTATGTCATAATTAAGATTTTTCATATCATAAATATACCTTAGTATGTCATAATTTGGATTTTCATATCATAAATATGCCTTAGTATGTCATAATTGGCACTTTTCATATCATAAATATGTCTTAGTATGTCATAATTGGGACTTTTCATGTCATAAATATGCCTTAGTATGTCATAATTTGGACTTTCATATCATAAATATGCCTTAGTATGTCATAATTTGGATTTTTTATATCATAAATATGCCTTAGTATGTCATAATTAAGATTTTTCATATCATAAATATGCCTTAGTATGTCATAATTGGGACTTTTCATATCATAAATATGCCTTAGTATGTCATAATTAAGATTTTTCATATCATAAATATGCCTTAGTATGTCATAATTTGGATTTTTCATATCATAAATATGCCTTAGTATGTCATAATTAAGATTTTTCATATCATAAATATGCCTTAGTATGTCATAATTGGGACCATACCTTTTCCCTCATAAATATGGGCTTGCACATTTTTTCATGTAAGTGACATATTCTGTATTATTGTCTGAGATGATGAGTGACACATGCGGCGTGCTGGGGTCACGTGTCAGTGATGTAGCGCACTCGAGTGTGCAGTGCGCGAGGCTCCCGCTCGGATCCGACCCCTGTCGCTCAGGTCGAGTGTTTGGAGCCCATGGGTGGGCGGGGCCACGCCACGAGCACGAGCTTCAGTCAAAGCCTCAGTCTGAGTCTCCTCATATCCCCGCTTCAGCATCATCAGGATGACAAGCATCGCTGAAGATGACGGAGATCCAGAGTGATGGACTAACACACTTTCGGTGAGAACATACATACACACACACACACACACACACTGATGACTTCAGTTAAACACTTGTTAAATCATCCTTCTGTCGGAATAATCGCGTTAAAGGCTGTTGCGTGAAAATCAACGGGAAACAAGCGAATAAATTGAGCGATAATGTCGCGGGTTTCATGTTGACATTTCATTGTGAACTCGACCTGTCTGATCTAATGCATGTTTTATTGATATGTTGTATTGCTTTGCACATGTTGCTTTTATTTTTTCATGTTGCGCGCATCAGTCCGATCGCAACTCAATAACACACACTATACAATAGTGCAATATCAGCTCAGTTTATGAATATTTCAGAAACATTAACTGGTCCACATCCTCATTAAATAATTAAGTTTACTATAATGGGTTTCAAACGGGAAATTAAATGGAAATCTCTCAAGGTGACCTCAAAGTTGGGAGTTAACACAGGATTCATCTTTTTGATGCTGTGTCCAGATGGATAAATCAGCGTGTCATGTGCAAAACGATGGGAAATTAATACATAATAGGTCAAATATTTGTTTTGGTGCTTAGATTAAAACATTCTGTCATTATTTACTCGCCCTCATCAGATGTTTGGTTGCTTTAAAGCATGAAGAATAATGTGTTGAAGTGTGTGAGGGAAACTGAAGTAGCATCTATAAATTGCGCGATTGTTGTGTTTGTTTGGCGCTGACATTAAAGCCGTATGGAGTCGAGCGTGTGGGAGTGTGTGTGTGTGTGTGTGTGTGTGTGTGCTTATTGTTCTGCCACCTATGAACACACAGAGACGAGCTCCGCCAAAGGAGACAGATCCGCTGCCAGTCACAGTCTTTACAAACGTTTGCTGATCAATATATTCAATCTTTTCATTATTTTGAGACACGCACTGTTTGTTTTGGTGTAAAATGCACAGATATACGCCAGATATCCAATGCAAGTGTCCACTGGAGTGAGTTTGTTGGAGCTGCTTCACCTGTTTGTGATTCATGTGGTGCTTTGTCCACGTAAAACTCAGGTTGTTATTGTTGTAACCGGTCTCACTCAACCCGCTCCGAGCGGGATTCGAACCGAGGCTCCGGCGTGGGAGGCGGGCGCTGTAAAGAGGAGGCTAATGTTTACACCGAACTAGCCTGACGTCGTCATACTCAATTCTAGTCAGAATATGAGTCTGATACTGCTCCGTTGCGCTGTGATTATGGGGCGTTTCAACCGAACCAGGAAAGACCTCAATTGGATAGACCTACAACCAATCAGAGCAACGGAGCGACGCATGACGTTAGTTGTCAAATGTCAACAGAACTCAACAGCACTGAGTTGCCAAGTCCGCGGGTTGAAGCGACCCCAATTATGTGATAAACAGACCCGGGAATGCGAATTTTAGCAGGCAGCCCTGCCAAAATAACACATATTTTACCCCCCAAATGACTTTTTTTTCCCGGAGAACCCCCCCGGAAAGCTATTGGGCTTGTTTTTGGCTAGTTTTGAGGAACGTTAGCAATTGGGCGGGTTTTGTTGTAAAAACTTGGCAACCCTGTCTGCACGCACGCTAGAATAAGTAGCCTAACGTTAGAAGAAAAAGATTATTGTAAACGATCTTTCCCGGTGTTGTAAAAAAATAATTTAAGGAAACACTGAGTACTTACCAACACGATCATCATTTCTGAGAGAAATAGTAAAGGTGAACGCATATACGAACAAGTTCTCCGTTTAGGATTAGAACAAATTCACCCAAGCGCCTTTGATGATGTGGATGATTACGTTACGTTTATCATCTGTCCATCATCGTCTAAAGCCCGCCCTGACAATTTCATTGGTCCGAACAGTTTCTGTTCGGGCATAATAACTTCTCTACCGATCAAGTCCAGACCGAACTGCCCGAGTTAATATGTTGTGGGCGGGGCTACGTTCGGCTGGCATCCAGGCTAACACCGAACACGAATAGAGCGTTAAATTCGCGTCTATCGCGACTAGTTGGACACTTTTTGAATCCATTTGCAGCGAATTGGACGCGTGTATAAATCGAGCGTTTGAAGCGAAATCTAGGTATGCATTGCCTGAACCACATTTGTGTTGCTATTAGGGATGCAACAATACAGTTGGTCCACGATTCAAAAACCTCGGTTTTTTAACCACGGTTTTCGGTTCGGGTTCGGTTCTGATGGCTTGTCACAAGTGTTTTTTGTTATTCTATTCTTAGGAACAGCAAGAGGTTAAGGAGAAAAAAGACTATTTTTCTTATTGCAATACTCTTTCTTTAATTTATTTAAAGGAGTTTAAAAACCTTACTTAAACTTAAAACTTTACTTTAAAAAAAACCTTGTACACATTCCTAGTGTATAGTATAATATAAAATAAATGTATATAAAGATTTACACTGGCAGCTCAGAGCTGCATTTAAGTATGAAATTGAATGAATAAATGTAAAAATAAAACACTACATAGACTTCACTATAAAATATACACTGATTCTTATTAAAGCTACTGTATTAGTTTTTCAGTCAAGAGCAGCGAGTGATTTTCTCTTTGTCTTTTGTTATTTTTTTAATAGTTCACTCAAATGTCATTGATTACTCATGCTCAATTGTTTTAAACCTGAATAAAGTTCTTTCTTCTGTTTGACATACAATATATTTTGAAGAATGTTGGAAACCAAACAGTTGCTGGTCCCCTTTGTAGGAAATAATAATATGGATGTCAATGGCTACCATCAGCTGTCCGGTATTCAACAGAAGAAATTAATACAGGTTTGGAAGTTGGAACAACATTAGAGTGAGTAAATAATGACATAATTTTAGAGGTGAACTGTCTCTTTAAGGGCCTCGTGTTCACTATAGGCTGCGCTGCTGTCAATTAAAGACCTGCGCATCTAATATACAGACACACGCAATTTTACTTTCACTTTAGACATAACCGACTGTGATTATGTAAACCTTGTGTGTATTTGACAGTATTAGGGCAGTAAGACGACTTAGTCCAGTAATCACGTGTTTGACAGGCGTTTAGTGCGCGCGCTCGGGAAAGCGCATGTGCATAAGCGCGCAAATGAAATGTTTAACCGGCAAGGCTTTAAAAAAAATGCAAATAATGAGCTTTTTTTTTATTGTGAATAACTATAGTGTCCCGTGAGTATAACTCTACCACTAACCTGTGATGTGAATGTATGTCGTGTTGTCAGAGCCGGCTCTCCCTATAAGCGAACTAAGCGGCTGCTTAGAGCCCCGCCGCCACTAGGGGGCCCCTTACTACAGATTGCACTCGCCAGCGTCGCCGCAGTTTATCACTCGCGCCAGACACTCTATTTGCGTTTGGTGTGAACGCAGCATAACGTTAGCTGTCCGTCGTCGATTATGCGGAATCAACATTGCTTGCGCTATGGTCCAGCCGTCGGCCCCAGCTCTGGGCTACAGACCGCGTAGAGACAGACCCACCTCCTATGAATGTATTTTCTTTTTAACAGTTAACGTTACATGACCTACACTAGTTCTGGGAAAGAAAAAAACGAAAAATCTTTGTCTCAATAGACGCTTATTACAATAAAAAATAGTTTAATTATTGAACATTCGAGAGAAAGAAAGTAAAAAGGAAGAGAAAGAGCAATCATTTGACAGTCAAAATCAAAATGAAGTTTAAAATAAAGCGGTTAAATACAAGCTTTTTCTTATGGTCTTAATTGAATAGGCAAGAAGTGAATTGATGCAATTTAATTCAATTAAAATTCAAGAAATTAAATTTGGCCAACTGAAAATTTTAGATGTGATCGCTCACTAGAAAATGTTCAATTGGGCGCCTTTTTTTTTTTTTACAGTGAATGTATTACTGTATGTAATCATAAAAGGTAAAAAATATCTTACTCCATACTGTGAAGGTTTAAAATATGAACAGTATGTAAGAGTTAATCAACCAATAATTAAATGATATAATTTAACATTGGATTTCTTTTAATTTACCCTTAACATAATTGTAAAAAACAAAATGTCACTTTCTCAGGAGGAGCCATTCTTAAATATTTTGGTGGTCGTGGAGAAGCATTTCAGGAGGCCGACACCAGAGATGACACAAGGAAATATTTCCCACTGCCTTTCTTTTGAATAGTTTTGTGCGCAACTTCAACATAGCTAATTTTCCTCTTGCCAATAAAAAATTTAGTTTTATAATCATAATTCACTATGTTGTCTAATTGTACTTTAATATTAATTTAAAATGAATGTGTTTTATCTACTCTGCATACTGTATTTATTATTAATTATATTGTAATCTCAACAGCTGGAGGAGGCGACTCTACTGCTGCTTCAGTAGAGCATAGCGAGCCGCATACCACTGTGGCTAATGTTGTAAGTTAGCTATATATTGTTAATGCTAAATTATTAATATTTTATTTGTTTACAACAAATTGACCTTAAATTTGCAAATCTGTAATCTTTACTTTTACTGTTTCAGTGAGTGTACTTTAATAAGCAATAAAATAATTGTAGGCAATCATGTTAAAAGATATACAGATGAAATGTGTAAGTGTTAGATTGTATACAGTTGCTGGTTTGCGGTGCAATACTCCATTATTCACTGCAAGGCAGGGCCCCAAAATTATCCTGCTTAGGGCCCCCAGATTTACAGAGCCGGCCCTGCGCGTTGTTCAGTATTGGGATGGAGGCAAATGATAGAATGTGTAGAAAAATAATTATTTAAATGCAAAAGCGCGTATTGAACCGTGAATGCCGTACCGAACGGTTCAATTTTATATTGAGAATTGTGGCATCCCTAGTGGCTATTAATGTTTAATATTTTTTTAATGAAAATGAAAAGAGGCAGAGTGGTGTTGAATTCACTCCAAACGCATGAATGCACAAAAAACAACACTCGCGCATAAAGCATGTATCGCACAAGACGCTCAATTCGCGCCATTTGCGCGTCCACTGTGCCGCGCTAAACGCGTCTATCGCGCCACAGGACCTCCAGATGACCTTCAGATTTTTCAACTGTTAAACAGTTGAGTTTGACCGTTTTCGAATCCATTCAGCCGATCTCCGGGTCTGGCGGTAGCACTTTTAGCATAGCTTAGCATAGATCATTGAATCTGATTAGACCGTTAGCATCTCGCTCAAAAATGACCAAATAGTTTGGATATTTCTCCTATTTAAAACTTGACTCTTCTGTAGTTACATCGTGTGCTAAGACCGACGGAAAATGAGAAGTTGTGATTTTCTAGACCATTATGGCAGGATCGTTGCGCCGATACACCCAATGCTAATGGTCTAATCAGATTCAATGATCTATGCTAAGCTATGCTAAAAGTGCTACCGCCAGACCCGGAGATCGGCTGAATGGATTCAAAACGGTAAAACTCAACTATTTAACTCTAGGGGAGTCGAGAAATGAGCCTTTTTTCAAAAATAGTGGCGTGTTCCTTTAAGCAAGAGTCAGTCGTGAGGCTTACACACACAGCTCTTACTGGCATATGACACTTACACTGTGCGGGTGCTGAGATATCCTGCGTGGTTGCGGTTTTCTGAGTGCTATGGTAAGACCATTGGTAGACTTTTCTGAGTGTTGCTACTGTATATGGTTGCTGGGATGTTCTGAGTGGTTGCCAGGGTGTTGCTATGTGGTTGCTGCAGTGTTTGATTGTTGCTGAGATGTTCTGGGTAGTTGCCAGGGTGTTGCTATGTGGTTGCTGCAGTGTTTGAGTGTTGCTGAGATGTTCTGGGTGGTTGCCAGGGTGTTGCTATGTGGTTGCTGCAGTGTTTGAGTGTTGCTGAGATGTTCTGGGTGGTTGCCAGGTTGTTGCTATGTGGTTGCTGAAGTGTTTGAGTGTTGCTGAGATGTTCTGGGTGGTTGCCAGGGTGTTGCTATGTGGTTGCTGCAGTGTTTGATTGTTGCTGAGATGTTCTGGGTAGTTGCCAGGGTGTTGCTATGTGGTTGCTGCAGTGTTTGAGTGTTGCTGAGATGTTCTGGGTGGTTGCCAGGTTGTTGCTATGTGGTTGCTGAAGTGTTTGAGTGTTGCTGAGATGTTCTGGGTGGTTGCCAGGGTGTTGCTATGTGGTTGTTGAAGTGTTTGAGTGTTGCTGAGATGTTCTGGGTGGTTGCCAGGGTGTTACTATGTGGTTGCTGAAGTGTTTGAGTGTTGCTGAGATGTTCCGAGTGGTTGCCAGGGTGTTGCTATGTGGTTGCTGAAGTGTTTGAGTGTTGCTGAGATGTTCTGGGTGGTTGCCAGGGTGTTACTATGTGGTTGCTGCAGTGTTTGATTGTTGCTGAGATGTTCTGGGTGGTTGCCAGGGTGTTACTATGTGGTTGCTGAAGTGTTTGAGTGTTGCTGAGATTTTCTGGGTGGTTGCCAGGGTGTTACTATGTGGTTGCTGCAGTGTTTGATTGTTGCTGAGATGTTCTGGGTGGTTGCCAGGGTGTTACTATGTGGTTGCTGAAGTATTTGAGTGTTGCTGAGATGTTCCGAGTGATGCCAGGGTGTTGCTATGTGGTTGCTGAAGTGTTTGAGTGCTGCTGTGATGTTCTGGGTGGTTGCCAGGTTGTTGCTTTGTGGTTGCTGAAGTGTTTGAGTGTTGCTGAGATGTTCTGGGTGGTTGCCAGGTTGTTGCTATGTGGTTGCTGAAGTGTTTTAGTGTTGCTGAGATGTTCTGGGTGGTTGCCAGGGTGTTGCTATGTGGTTGTTGAAGTGTTTGAGTGTTGCTGAGATGTTCTGGGTGGTTGCCAGGGTGTTGCTATGTGGTTGCTACAGTTTTTGAGTGTTGTTGAGATATTCTGGGTGATTGCCAGGGTGTTGCTATGTGGTTGCTGAAGTGTTTGAGTGTTGCTGAGATGTTCTGGGTGGATCAAGCGGCAACCTCCTGCAGTTTCTCTTGAAGCCAATACGGAAGTGCCTTAAACTGCAATTCATGGACTGGCCGCTAGGGACAGGCTCCAGAAGGAGCAGAATCTCATTGAGCCCCATGTTAAAATGGCCAACTTTACAGCAGATTAAAACATGTTTACAGTCTGGTACAAATTGTGGTTTTGGTCTATACGGCTAATTTTGCCCTTCATAACGACTGTGAGGGGGGTGAATTTTTTTATAACTCATTCGTTTACATTATATAAAGCATTAAAGTTCTGCATAATTAAGGGCGTGGCCACTTCGAGTGACAGGTGGATAGCCATTTATCTGCTGTCTGTTAGTCATCGCGTCACTTAAGCTCCGCCCACGTCCCGCCTTTTTGCCCATTTTCTGTTATCCGGGAGTGACGCGCTGCCAAGATGGCAACGGCCATCTCGTCCATACTTTGCGCTTCAGAACGGCTCATCAGAATCCTATGTGTGATGTCACGGACACTACGTCCATATTTTTTTACAGTCTATGATATGGATGCTAGGGTTGTTATGGTGGTTGCTATGGCATTGCTATGCAGTTGCTAAGGTATTATGAGCATTGTTTCTGTATATGGTTTCTGAGTGGCTGGCAGGGCATTGCTATGTGGTTGCTAAAGTGTTTGAGTGTTGCTGTATGGTTGCTGAGATGTTCTTGGTGGTTGCCAGGGCGTTGCTATGTTGTTGTTAAGGTGTTCTGACTGAGTGCTACCACTGTATATGGGTGCTCGGGTTGTTATGGTGGTTGCTATGGCGTTGCTAAGGTATTATGAGCATTGTTTCTGTATATGGTTTCTGAGTGGTTGGCAGGGCGTTGCTATGTGTTTGCTAAAGTGTTTGAGTGTTGCTGTATGGTTGCTGGGATGTTTTTGGTGGTTGCTAGGTTGCAGTTTACAGTTTACAGTTTGCAGTTTACTACAGGTTGCAGTTTACCAGGACAAAATATTTTTTTTTTCTACTGTATTTGGTTGCTTGGATGTTCTATGCGGTTACCAGGACATTGCTATGTGGTTGCTTATAGTGTTCATATATGGTTGCCAGGGAGTTGCTATGTTGTTGTTAAGGTGTTCTGACTGAGTGTTACCACTGTATATGGGTGCTGGGGTTGTTATGGTGGTTGCTATGGCGTTGCTATGCAGTTGTTAAGGTATTATGAGCATTGTTTCTGTATATGGTTTCTGAGTGGTTGGCAGGGCGTTGCTATGTGGTTGCTAAAGTGTTTGAGTGTTGCTGTATGGTTGCTGGGATGTTCTTGGTGGTTGCTAGGGCGTTGAAATATTTTTTTTTTCTACTGTATTTGGTTGCTTGGATGTTCTATGCGGTTACCAGGGCATTGCTATGTGGTTGCTTATAGTGTTCATATATGGTTGCCAGGGCGTTGCTATTTTGTTGTTAAGGTGTTCTGACTGAGTGCTACCACTGTATATGGGTGCTGGGGTTGTTATGGTGGTTGCTATGGCATTGCTATGCAGTTGCTAAAGTGTTTGAGTGTTGCTGTATGGTTGCTGGGATGTTCTTGGTTGTTGCTAGGGCGTTGAAATATGATTCCTAAAGTGTATGAGTGTTTTTTTCTACTGTATTTGGTTGCTGGGATGTTCTATGCGTTACCAGGGCATTGCTATGTGGTTGCTTATAGTGTTCATACATGGTTGCCAGGGCGTTGCTATATTGTTGTTAAGGTGTTCTGACTGAGTGTTACCACTGTATATGGGTGCTGGGGTTGTTATGGTCGTTGCTATGCACTTGCTAAGGTATTATGAGCATTGTTTCTGTAAATGGTTTCTGAGTGGTTGGCAGGGCGTTGCTATGGGGTTGCTAAAGTGTTTGAGTGTTGCTTTATGGTTTCAGAGATGTTCTTGATGGTTGCTAGGGTGTTGAAATATGAGAGTGTTTCTTTCTACTGTATTTAGTTGCTGGCATGTTCTATACGGTTACCAGGGCATTGCTATGCAGTTGCTAGAGTGTTTTGAGTTTTGCTACTGTATTTGGTTGCCAGGGCGTTGCGATGCAGTTGCTAGGGTCTGGCATGCAAAGAGTCCCCATCAAGTTTGGCCTCTAGATATATTTAACATGAATTTAGCATTTTTTATAATGTATCTCTCCTTATTCGCTGTACCTGATGTGGTGTATCCCCTCAGGTTGTGTGTGTGTGTGTGTGTGTTTAATGCTCCAGTTAAACCCTCAGTGTTGATGTTGAAAGCGTCTGAGAAGTGTCACGACCCCCCCGGCCCTCATTGATGTTCTCTGAAGGGGGTCTGACTCACGTCTGTCACTCGTAGACTCTGACATTTCCACCGGCCGTGTGTGTCATGACGGTTTTGCTGAAGACTTTCACACCATGAATTATTCATATAAACATCACTGTACGCCACGCATGATTCTGAGGGATTAGGCAAATTGAAAACCTGCTGGCAAAGGCGAATTATACATTAGTCCATGTCATCTGCTTCTGTAAGTGATTATATGATTGGGATGTATAATCGGGTTCTCGTGTGAAATCAGCGAATGTACAGATGATGTGTAATTGAAAAGGGATGGATTTATGTGAGCGAGTCCGGATAACCAGGACATTAGAGAGAAACAGATGAGATCAGGCTGTTAACTTCCCCATCTGTCATTGATCTGAGACTGGGATATGACAAACAGAATTAATAACTGTTAATAATGTTAATAAACATGTTGACTTGGAACAGAAATACCTCAGCGTTGCTTCATGATAAAATGTCATTCCTCAGAGGTTTGTCTCAGACGTTTCGCCTAAAAAAGTAATATTATTATTAATAATAAAAAACAAACTCAAATGTGTTACTAGTTGTCATCCAGTAAGAGTCTAGAGATAAAAAAAAGATGTGGAGCAGCTCAGATTATTATATGAGAAACGTTGGAGATCATATTGACATTTCTTAGCCTGACAAGCCACTGGGTCTGGGAACACATCATTGGGTCTGGGAACACATCACTGGGTCTGGGAACACATCATTGGGTCTGGGAACACATCATTGGGTCTGGGAACACACCATTGGGTCTGGGAACACATCACTGGGTCTGGGAACACACCATTGGGTCTGGGAACACATCACTGGGTCTGGGAACACACCATTGGGTCTGGGAACACATCACTGGGTCTGGGAACACATCACTGGGTCTGGGAACACATCATTGGGTCTGGGAACACACCATTGGGTCTGGGAACACATCACTGGGTCTGGGAACACATCACTGGGTCTGGGAACACATCATTGGGTCTGGGAACACATCACTGGGTCTGGGAACACATCACTGGGTCTGGGAACACACCATTGGGTCTGGGAACACATCACTGGGTCTGGGAACACATCATTGGGTCTGGGAACACACCATTGGGTCTGGGAACACATCATTGGATCTGGGAACACATCATTGGGTCTGGGAACACATCACTGGGTCTGGGAACACATCACTGGGTCTGGGAACACATCATTGGGTCTGGGAACACATCACTGGGTCTGGGAACACATCACTGGGTCTGGGAACACATCATTGGATCTGGGAACACATCATTGGATCTGGGAACACATCATTGGATCTGGGAACACATCATTGGGTCTGGGAACACATCATTGGATCTGGGAACACATCATTGGGTCTGGGAACACATCACTGGGTCTGGGAACACATCATTGGATCTGGGAACACATCATTGGGTCTGGGAACACATCATTGGGTCTGGGAACACATCATTGGGTCTGGGAACACATCACTGGGTCTGGGAACACATCATTGGATCTGGGAACACATCATTGGGTCTGGGAACACATCACTGGGTCTGGGAACACACCATTGGGTCTGGGAACACATCACTGGGTCTGGGAACACATCACTGGGTCTGGGAACACATCACTGGGTCTGGGAACACATCACTGGGTCTGGGAACACACCATTGGGTCTGGGAACACATCATTGGGTCTGGGAACACATCATTGGGTCTGGGAACAAATAATTGGGTCTGGGAACACATCATTGGGTCTGGGAACACACCATTGGGTCTGGGAACACACCATTGGGTCTGGGAACACACCATAGGGTCTGGGAACACACCATTGGGTCTGGGAACACATCACTGGGTCTGGGAACACATCACTGGGTCTGGGAACACACCATTGGGTCTGGGAACACACCATTGGGTCTGGGAACACACCATTGGGTCTGGGAACACACCATTGGGTCTGGGAACACATCACTGGGTCTGGGAACACACCATTGGGTCTGGGAACACACCATTGGGTCTGGGAACACACCATTGGGTCTGGGAACACACCATTGGGTCTGGGAACACATCACTGGGTCTGGGAACACACCATTGGGTCTGGGAACACACCATTGGGTCTGGGAACACATCATTGGGTCTGGGAACACATCACTGGGTCTGGGAACACACCATTGGGTCTGGGAACACACCATGGGGTCTGGGAACACACCATTGGGTCTGGGAACACCACATTGGGTCTGGGAACACACCATTGGGTCTGGGAACACATCACTGGGTCTGGGAACACATCACTGGGTCTGGGAACACATCATTGGGTCTGGGAACACATCACTGGGTCTGGGAACACATCACTGGGTCTGGGAACACACCATTGGGTCTGGGAACACATCACTGGGTCTGGGAACACATCACTGGGTCTGGGAACACAACACTGGGTCTGGGAACACATAACTAGGTCTGGGAACACATCACTGGGTCTGGGAACACATCACTGGGTCTGGGAACACATCATTGGGTCTGGGAACACACCATTGGGTCTGGGAACACATCATTGGGTCTGGGAACACATCACTGGGTCTGGGAACACATCATTGGGTCTGGGAACACACCATTGGGTCTGGGAACACATCACTGGGTCTGGGAACACATCATTGGGTCAGGGAACACATCATTGGGTCTGGGAACACACCATTGGGTCTGGGAACACACCATTGGTTCTGGGAACACACCATTGGGTCTGGGAACACATCACTGGGTCTGGGAACACATCATTGGGTCAGGGCACACATCATTGGGTCTGGGAACACACCATTGGGTCTGGGAACACACCATTGGGTCTGGGAACACACCATGGGGTCTGGGAACACACCATTGGGTCTGGGAACACACCATTGGGTCTGGGAACACATCATTGGGTCTGGGAACACATCATTGGGTCTGGGAACACATCATTGGGTCTGGAAACACACCATTGGTTCTGGGAACACATCATTGGGTCTGGGAACACATCATTGGGTTTGGAAACACACCATTGGTTCTGGGAACACATCACTGGGTCTGGGAACACATCACTGGGTCTGGGAACACATCATTGGGTCTGGGAACACATCACTGGGTGTGGGAACACATCATTGGTCTGGGAACACACCATTGGGTCTGGGAACACACCATTGGGTCTGGGAACACATCATTGTGTCTGGGAACACACCATTGGGTCTGGGAACACATCACTGGGTCTGGGAACACACCATTGGGTCTGGGAACACATCACTGGGTCTGGGAACACATCATTGGGTCTTGGAACACACCATTGGGTCTGGGAACACATCACTGGGTCTGGGAACACATCACTGCGTCTGGGAACACATCATTGGTTCTGGGAACACATCACTGGGTCTGGGAACACACCATTGGGTCTGGGAACACACCATTGGGTCTGGGAACACATCACTGGGTCTGGGAAGATATCACTGGGTCTGGGAACACACCATTGGGTCTGGGAACACATCACTGGGTGTGGGAACACATCACTGGGTCTGAGAACACATCATTGGGTCTGGGAACACACCATTGGGTCTGGGAACACATCACTGGGTCTGGGAACACATCACTGGGTCTGGGAACACATCACTGGGTCTGGGAACACATCACTGGGTCTGGGAACACATCATTGGGTCTGGGAACACACCATTGGATCTGGGAACACATCATTGGGTCTGGGAACACATCACTGGGTCTGGGAACACATCATTGGGTCTGGGAACACACCATTGGATCTGGGAACACATCATTGGGTCTGGGAACACATCACTGGGTCTGGGAACACATCATTGGGTCTGGGAACACACCATTGGGTCTGGGAACACACCATTGGGTCTGGGAACACATCATTGTGTCTGGGAACACACCATTGGGTCTGGGAACACATCACTGGGTCTGGGAACACACCATTGGGTCTGGGAACACATCACTGGGTCTGGGAACACATCATTGGGTCTTGGAACACACCATTGGGTCTGGGAACACATCACTGGGTCTGGGAACACATCACTGCGTCTGGGAACACATCATTGGTTCTGGGAACACATCACTGGGTCTGGGAACACATCATTGGGTCTTGGAACACACCATTGGGTCTGGGAACACATCACTGGGTCTGGGAACACACCATTGGGTCTGGGAAACACATCACTGGGTCTGGGAACACACCATTGGGTCTGGGAAACACATCACTGGGTCTGAGAACACATCACTGGGTCTGGGAACACATCACTGGGTCTGGGAACACATCACTGGGTCTGGGAACACATCACTGGGTCTGGGAACACATCACTGGGTCTGGGAACACATCACTGGGTCTGGGAACACATCATTGGGTCTGGGAACACACCATTGGATCTGGGAACACATCATTGGGTCTGGGAACACATCACTGGGTCTGGGAACACATCATTGGGTCTGGGAACACACCATTGGATCTGGGAACACATCATTGGGTCTGGGAACACATCACTGGGTCTGGGAACACATCATTGGGTCTGGGAACACACCATTGGGTCTGGGAACACACCATTGGATCTGGGAACACATCATTGGGTCTGGGAACACATCACTGGGTCTGGGAACACATCATTGGGTCTGGGAACACATCATTGGATCTTGGAACACATCACTGGGTCTGGGAACACATCACCGGGTCTGGGAACACATCATTGGGTCTGGGAACACATCATTGGGTCTGGGAACACATCATTGGGTCTGGGAACACATCATTGGGTCTGGGAACACACCATTGGGTCTGGGAACACATCACTGGGTCTGGGAACACACCATTGGGTCTGGGAACACACCACTGGGTCTGGGAACACATTTTCTGCAAAACTCCGAACACATCTTCCTTTCTTAACCCTCTGGGGCTCTTCGGTCATTTCTGACCCAATTTTTTTTAAATAAAACATTTTAAAAATCGTAGCTTCATCGGAATGGTCCGACACTTGGTGACTTCATTGGTACTTGGTATATGAACACAAAAAAAACAGGATTGGGGACAGGATTTGAAAAGTCTAAGTGGTCGTAAAAAAAATAGTCACACTCAGGACCTTCGGGTCAAAAATGACCCCCATAGGAAATGAATGGGAAATTGGCAAAAGTATGAAAATACAGAGTTTTTTTTGTGCATACAATCTACAAATCAGCCAGGATGCAGAAAAAAAAGGCTCAATAGTGAAGATCTCTAAAACATCAAGAGTGCGAAACAGACAAAAAAACTCACACACACACAAACACAATTAGCTTTTGGAATGGCACGCGTAAATTTTTGTGTGCGTGTGTCTTTGTGTGTATAAGTGTGTGTGTGTGTGTGTGTGTGTGTGTGTGTGTGTGTGTGTGTGTGTGTGTGTGTGTGTGTGAATTTTGTCGGTTTTGCAAAATAAATAAAAAAAAATGGCAACAAAAAAAATTTTTTTGAAAAAAAAGTTGCTAGAGGTTATGCAAATTTCAGGGTTAGTGATGTCTTGTAAATGTGTCTTGATTTAAGATCGCTGGGAAACAACACAATCAAACGTTATTGAGTGACGTTTTGTAATTTCCTGTTCTTCTTTCCGTCCCGCCCACAGGATGATTGACAGGCCCGTGATCCAATAGGAAGGATGATCGCCACAGGCGGGCTGCTGAGAATCTCGCGGCGCCCGGAGTCGCTGCGATCCAAGAACCGCGCGGAGAACAAGAAGAAGAGGAAAGCCAAGAAGAAACGGAAGAACAACGTGGTGGTGGTGAAGGGGAAGGTGAAGCTGTGCTCCGCCTCGGGGCTGGTGGCGGCCCTCGGGGTCCTGATCCTGCTCTTCGGGATCGCCATGGCCGTTCTGGGATACTGGCCCAGAGAGAGCGCGGCCCTACGGAAAGCCAAACAGGACAATCTCACGACCAGTGACATGCTCGTGGTGTCGAGCGACAGGAACTCTTCGCTCGGATTCTTCCAAAGGCTGTTTGTGAGTTACTTACACTCGGATAATCTCAAAGTGTTCGGCCCTTTAGTGATGGGCATCGGGATTTTCCTGTTTATTTGCGCCAACGCCGTTCTGCACGAGGATCGGGATAAGAAAACGAAAATCATAAACCTGCGGGATATTTACTCCACGGTTATCGACATCCACAGTTTGCGCGGGAAAGACTGCGTCCCGTTCAACGGCCTCATCAGTCACATGAGGAGCGGCTCTGGGGAAGCGGGAAACTTCCGGCGGGAAACCGGGAAGCGCCACTCGTCGGTTTACAGTGTGTCCCGAGGGCCCGAGGAGACTCCGTGGGAGACGCGCTCCATCGTCCGCTCGTCTCTGAACGCCTTCACCTTACCGGTCATCAAACTCAACAACTGCGCCATGCAGGATCCGGAGCCCTCGCGCCGCAGGAGCTGCTCCGCCGCAGAGCCGGAGATCCGGCCGCAGGTGTCCCGGACACGCCTGTCGCTTTCCCAGGACTCCCAGCTGGACGGGGGTCACGGGGTCACGCGGGTCACGGGGTCGCGTCTGGCCCTGAGCGCGCGGTCGGACCCTGGGCTTCGGGACGAGCGGAGGCTCAGCTGCAGGGGCTACAGCAAACTGGGGGAATCGCTCGCGGGCGCTGGAGGAGGCGAGAGACACACACTTTCTGAATGAGGAACACACACTGAAAACACCTTTAAATGTCTGGTCTGAACAACAGCTGTGATCTGGAGCATTGCTGGAGCTGCTATTGGAGGAACTGAACACCACTGACCAACACACACACACACACACCTGCTCTAAAGTCACACACACACACACACACACACACACACACACACACACACACACACACACACACACACACACGTTTGTTTTTGTGAAATGTGAGGACATTTCATAGGCGTAATGGTTTTTATACCGTACAAACCGTATTTTCTATCCCCTTACACTGACCCTAAACCTACCCATCTCACACACACACACACACACACACACACACACACACACACACACACACACACACACACACACACACACACACACACACACACACACACACACACACACACACACACACACACACACTGCCCCTAAACCTACCCATCACACACACACACACACACACACTGCCCCTAAACCTACCCATCACACACACACACACACACACACTGCCCCTAAACCTACCCATCACACACACACACACACACACACACACACACACACACACTCTGATTATTACACACACACACACACACACACACACTCTGATTATTACACACACACACACACACACACACACACACACACACACACACACACACACACACACACACACACACACTCTGATTATTACACACACACACACACACACACACACACACACACTCTGATTATTACACACACACACACACACACACACACACACACACACACACACACACACACACATCCAAAACAAATCCTTCCCTCAGTCTGACCCCATAGGAATGAATGGAGTGCTTCAGTACACATAGAAAACCAGAAAAATGCTCAAAATTCCAACTAAAAATGCTATAAAAAATGATTTTATGTCTACATGTGTATCTGTAAAAAAGGTTATTTTAGGGTTTTGGGTCATTTTGACCTGCGAGATAATATTTAAAACTATCTATTCATCAAAGAATCCTGAGAAATAAAATGTATTAGTTTTCAACACTGATAATAATCAATAATCATGATTAGTGAAGGGTCATGTGACACTGAAGACTGGAGTAATGATGATAAATTCAGCTTTGATCACAGGAATAGTAATATTTCTCTGTTTTACTGTATTTATGATCAAATAAGCGCAGGTGAGCAGAAGAGAGACCATCTCCCCCAACCCAAACATCTGAAGCGGGATGGAAAATGAAAACCATTTAGAAAATGTTTAATATCGTGTTGATGTTCATCATTTTATATATTTCAGAACATTAGTCTAATGGTGTTTCTGTATGAATTCTCTTTATAGATTCAGTTTTACTGGCCTTTTTAGATTTTGTTATAGTTGCAAAGAAAGAATTTAGTTAAAAATGAAAAAATCTGTCTTTATTTAACCAGGCAAAGATTCACTTTTACAAAAAAAAACATTCTTGAAAGATGATAATATTGTTTTGACTCATGGGGAACAGAAATAACATCATAATATTCATAACAAGTAATTTGATGTGAAGTTCACTAAGCGTGAGAATATGTCTATATTTACCCTCAGATGAGTCACTGACAGCAGGTGTAGGCGCTGCCGCTAATCAACTACTTTATTATTGAACTGAAGGTTTATGCAGTTTTTTAGTTTGTAGCAAATCAAGATGTTCCACCTTCAAGTGTTTCA
>JARQWZ010006602.1:32500-45000 GCA_033150135.1 Gobio occitaniae | reverse complement strand
ATTGGAGCTTTGTGACGGTGCATTATCCTGCTGGAAGTAGCCATCAGAGGATGGGGACATGGTGCTCATAAAGGGATGGACATGGGCAGAAACAATGCTCAGGTAGGCCGTGGCATTTAAACCATGCCCAATTGGCACTAAGGGGCCTAAAGTGTGCCAAGAAAACATCCCCCACACCATTACACCACCACCACCAGCCTGCACAGTGGGAACAAGGCATGATGGATCCATGTTCTCATTCTGTTTACGCCAAATTCTGACTCTACCATCTGAATGTCTCAACAGAAATCCAGACTCATCAGACCAGGCAACATTTTTCAGTCTTCAACTGTCCAATTTTGGTGAGCTGGTGCAAATTGTCGCCTCTTTTTCCTCTTTGTAGTGGAGATGAGTGGTACCCGGTGGGGTCTTCTGCTGTTGTAGCCCATCCGCCTCAAGGTTGTGTGTGTTGTGGCTTCACAAATGCTTTGCTGCAGACCTCGGTTGTAACGAGTGGTTATTTCAGTCAAAGTTGCTCTTCTATCAGCTTGAATCAGTCGGCCCATGACCTCTGACCTCTAGCATCAACAAGGCATTTTCTCCCACAGGACTGCCGCATACTGGATGCTTTTCCCTTTTCACACCATTCTTTGTAAACCCTAGAAATGGTTGTGTGTGAAAATCCCAGTAACTGAGCAGATTGTGAAATACTCAGACCGGCCCGTCTGGCACCAACAACCATGCCACGCTCAAAATTGCTTAAATCCCCTTTCTTTCCCATTCCGGCATTCAGTGTGGAGTTCAGGAGATTGACCAGGACCACACCCCTAAATGCATTGAAGCAACTGCCATGTGATTGGTTGATTAGATAATTGCATTAATGAGAAATTGAACAGGTGTTCCTAATAATCCTTTAGGTGTGTGTATAATGTGTGGCTGGTCAATCACATGTTCATGTCTTTACTTATGACTGTTCACGGGTCAATAAAACTAGATGGGGTTAGAGCAGTGGCTCCACTCATAGAGAAAGGAAGCAGTTTGTAGTTCGAGGATCGTCTTTGATTCGTTGAGCACGCGTTCACACAGCGCCATCATCTGCTTCTGTGATTCACCGTCTGTATTTTCTCTCCCAGTCGGGCTGAATGTGTCTCAGAGCTGCTCTTGTGTGATTGGTCATTCAACACATCCAGTCCTCACAACCCTCGCCAACATCTGACCGATCTTTACTCTAACACGCTCATGTGGAAACAGAAACTTAATTCATGATTCTGTATGTATTCGAGGTGTGTAATGACACAGGCTCATGGAGGACCAGTGGAGAACCGGCCACAGGGTCATGAAGGACCAGTGGAGAACCGGCCACAGGCTGATGGAGGACCAGTGGAGAACCGGCCACAGGGTCATGGAGGACCAGTGGAGAACCGGCCACAGGGTCATGGAGGACCAGTGGAGAACCGGCCACAGGCTCATGGAGGACCAGTGGAGAACCGGCCACAGGCTGATGGAGGACCAGTGGAGAACCGGCCACAGGGTCATGGAGGACCAGTGGAGAACCGGCCACAGGGTCATGGAGGACCAGTGGAGAACCGGCCACAGGGTCATGAAGGACCAGTGGAGAACCGGCCACAGGGTCATGGAGGACCAGTGGAGAACCGGCCACAGGGTCATGGAGGACCAGTGGAGAACCGGCCACAGGGTCATGGAGGACCAGTGGAGAACCGGCCACAGGGTCATGGAGGACCAGTGGAGAACCGGCCACAGGCTCATGGAGGACCAGTGGAGAACCGGCCACAGGCTCATGGAGGACCAGTGGAGAACCGGCCACAGGCTCATGGAGGACCAGTGGAGAACCGGCCACAGGGTCATGGAGGACCAGTGGAGAACCGGCCACAGGCTCATGGAGGACCAGTGGAGAACCGGCCACAGGATCATGAAGGACCAGTGGAGAACCGGCCACAGGGTCATGGAGGACCAGTGGAGAACCGGCCACAGGGTCATGGAGGACCAGTGGAGAACCGGCCACAGGGTCATGGAGGACCAGTGGAGAACCGGCCACAGGGTCATGAAGGACCAGTGGAGAACCGGCCACAGGGTCATGGGCAGCAGAGGCTCATTGATGCCCGTGTGGTCGATCAAACAGACGAGCTACTGGAGCTCAAACTGCTCCAGAAGTTAATGCTGGTTCTGATAGAAAGGGCTTACCTGGGGAACACATGGCACCAGGTGCACTATGGGAAGAAGGCGTGGTGGCGGAGGCAGTGATGCTTTGGGCAATGTTCTGCTGGGAAACCTTGGGTCCTCCATCATGTGGATGTGACTTTGACACGTCTCACCTAAGCATTGTTGAGCCCATGTCCAGGCTCTCATGGAGACGGTTTTCCCTGTGGCTGTGGCTCTTTCAGCCACAAATGCTTCAGGAATGGTTTTAGGAGCACAACAACGAGTTTGAGTCCAAATTCCCCAGATCTCAATCCATGTTCTTGTCTGTTCAAGCGTAAGACGGCGTGAAAGAGCGCTCAATTCGATTCTGAGATGGGGCTTTCTGTGCGAGCGCTTCGGGTGTTTGGGCACAGAAAACATCCCACACAGAGCGTTTCGTGTCTTCTTGCGCTTGAATATTCCACCTACCTAAATTCAACTGATCCTGCTTATATTTCCCATCCTTTAGATGCTCACAGCGCAACTGCGTTTGATAGTTTTATGTTAGTAGATCTTTCACACATTTAATTGGAAACCTGAGTCAAAATCATAAATCCGAGCATCATAAACGATCTCGTCCAAAGAGTCGAAGCGTAAGTCATTGTTGAAGCAAAACCTGCAGATCCAAACCTTCGTCTGGACTCACGAGACGCCGCTGTGAGGAGAGAGAACCATCAAAGCCGTACACCAATCCCATCCCAGATTCTCCCTCTGGAAATCATCGTCCACATGGAGCATCTTCAACTAGATAAATAGTTTATTGTTTGTAAGATCATAGACAGATCACATACGCCGGATATCAGATTTACATCACAGTCTGCCACAAACACATTTAAGAGCTAAAACGATCTATTCAATAAATTAAATGAATAATTTCTATGTCATACACAAACAAATTTAAAACAATCCTCAATGCGTGAAGTTGACCGATAGAAACACAACAGGCGTGTGTGATGCGTGATCTAACACCCGTTTCATGATTAAGGCCAGTTTAGCTGTTAGTAGCTGATTTAGTCACAAAAATATAATGACTCTTATTTATATATATATATATAATAAGTAAACAAACAGTGTATTAAAAACTCTAAATTCCATCTATGATACATCTGATATTTACAGGGAAGTGATTCTCCAGGAATGTTCAGAAGCAGAATCCGAACGCTATAAAAGCAGCCGCGAGATGATCTGAGCGCTCAGAGCCAACGCCGTGAGGGCGGGGCTAGTCCACGGGGAGGGGGAGGAGCCTGAGAATGTCCTGTCCTGATTGGCTCTGCCGTGCTCCTGTGGGTGTGTCTGCACAGTGATGTAACCGTTGATGATGCGGACGAGAGGGGGCGGAGCCTCGGCCGTAACACTGCGAGAGAGAGAGAGAGAGAGAGAGAGAGAGAGAGAGAGATTAGTGTTATGATGGACGGATCTGACAAGAAAACTGCAGAAAAACGACAAACAACACTGCAAAAACATCCCACAGTCTCTCGTGAACCCAACAGGAAGTGAGTTAAACTGCAGTTCATGGCCTGGCCACTAGAGGGAGTCAGATCTGTATCTACCTCATGTTAAAATGCCCAACTTTACAGCAGAAGAACACACATGTTTACATTATTTTTGGGCTAATGTTGCCCTTCATGATGACTGTGAAGGGGGGGGGGGGGGGTATTACTCATCCGTTTACATTACATTAAGTCTTAAAGTTGTTTTTCATGGCTTGGACCCTTAGTTCCAGTGAAAGGAACTCTTAATGCTTCACCAAGACATTTTGGACAATTTCATGCTCCCAACTTTGCGGGACCAGAAACAAATAGAACAGCTTTGGGATGAATTAGAGCGGAGACTGAGAGCCAGGCCTTCTCGTCCAACATCACAAATGAAGAATCCCCATAAACACACTCCTAAACCTTGAGGAAAGAAGAGCTGGAGCTGTTAGAGCTGAGACTCCATATTAAACCCTACGGATGAAGAATGGGATGGCATTGAATGGTATAGTGTGTGTGTGTGTGTGTGTGTGTGTGTGTGTGTGTGTGTGTGTGTGTGTGTGTGTGTGTGTGTGTGTGTGTGTGTGTGTGTGTGTGTGTGTGTGTGTGTGTGTGTGTGTGTGTGTGTGTGTGTGTGTGTGTGTGTGTGTGTGTGTGTGTGTGTGTGTGTGTGTGTGTGTGTGTGTGTGTGTGTGTGTGTGTGTGTGTGTGTGTGTGTGTCCTGGAAACAGAAACCCTGACAGTGAATGGAATCCTGAAGCAAAAGCTTCTGTCCTTCATCATCCAATGGTTTATTAATCCAGTTTATAACGTTTGACAGATCTGTCATTCTGAAGAGTGAAATGTGGAGGAATGAGGACCGTGACTCTGCTGAAACATCGGACGGCTTTTGTGTGTTTTCAGAAGAACTCAAGCCGCAAAGAGTCACATGTGGTTTCACATGTGGCTCAAACGACACAATCTTAGTGTCTTCAGTCACGTGACCGGCTGAAATCTGTGCGTTTATGAAATATGAACCCGCACTAAACGGGGAGGGAAAATAAATGCAGGTTTAGAGTCTGTCAGAGCTCATGAGACGGACGGGAAACATAAATAAAGAGTTTCAGCGTTTCATTCACGTCCTCCATCTGTGTCAACACTCGCTGGAGAGCCGAGCATCTCTGGACGAAACTCTGGCGCGTGTCCTGACGGTTCTGCTCGTGTGTGTGTGTGTGTGTGTGTGTGTGGAGTTCTGGATCTGACGTGCGCCAGCGACCCGTTTCCCTCCACGGGCAAAAATAAATGAAGTCTATATGCAGGACCTTCTGTTTGTTTTGAGCGTCTGGATCTGAACCGGGACTCGCTGCGCTTTCATAAACTGTTTATTAAAGAAATATTTTTTCACTCAGAATTACGTGGGCGACATTTCCAGAACACGGAAGAGAACATGTCATCCGATATAAAGAACGAATCTGTTAGAAACGACAAAATGTGACACTGATCCATGAAACACAAGTCAAACACGGGTTTTCCAGTGTGACGCCCTGTTGGCCGTTCCGTGTGTGTGTGTGTGTGTGTGTGTGGTGTCTGTATTGTTTGCAGGTGATGGGCTGATTGTGGCGTGATTGGGAGCACCGGCTTCATGGTGTTTGCTCCCTATAAAGGCGGATCATTCCTGGAGGATCTGGATCTGACGGCTGTTCTAAGCTTGTTGTCCTATATGGCTAAACCCTCGTTCATTTTGAGCATGAATGTAAAATAAAGCTCATACTCCGCAAGATGAATGTACTCGTCTTCTCCTTATTTGTTGTGATCGCAACAAATGGGGGCTCGTCTTAAAAACCTAGTTTTGAATTTGGAATTGCGTTAGTTTAGTTTTTTGAGTTTGGTAAGTAGATAGTATTGTTCTTTGTTAATTGTTTTGGGATTTGATTGATTAGGATTAATTTGGTCGGGATATTTTTAGTTTCGAATTTGTGAATATTTTGTTGTAGCGGCCAGAGGTGGACAAACTACACAACTCCATTACTCGAGTGAAAGTAAAAGTACTACTAGTCAAATATTACTCTGTTACAAGTGAAAGTTGTTAAAAACTATTTTTACTTAAGTAAAAGTACAGAAGTACTTGCTTTTAAAAGTACTTAAGTATCAAAAGTAAATTTCCTTTTTTATGTCAATGCATTATTTTATTATTGTTGTATAAATGCACGGTGGTTTAAGCCAGTCAGTGATGCTCCATCCGACATGCTAGCATACAACCACCTTAAACTCATTTAAATACTTAAAAGGTACAAAGCTTTTTACAAAGCTGCTGTCACTTTAAGGCAGAATGCACAAATCCCACACACTGATACACATCCGATATTCCCCCAACTGTTTACATTCACTTAAGACATAATCAACTTTGTTTAAGTGAATACTTTCCAAAATGAAAATTGACATTTTGTGTGTGTTGGTCTGTTTAAGTGTGAAAAAAACACAAAAGAAAGCTGTAATCAGTACTCGTGCTCATCTCAGAGGCACAAAAACCAGACTGAACTGAACTCATTCATCAGGCTTTTCAGATTCATCCATATGTCTGCGCTTCTCTTTCTCCCAGACATTTACATTTTGCAAAAAAAAAAAAAAAAACTTTTAAAGAAGAAAAAAAATCATCCACTGACTTGCAAAGCTGCTACAGAAGCGACTTTTGACTTCGAGGATCTTGATAGAAATGTAGTGGAGTAAAAAGTACGATATTTGTCTTTCAAATGTAGTGAAGTACAAAGTTTCCCTAAAAAATAATACTTCAGTAAAGTACAGATACTCAAAAAGTGTACTTAAGTACAGTACTGAAGTAAATGTACTTCGTTATGTCCAGCTCTGGTAGTGGCCTGGTAGCAGGATTGAGAAGATTGTTTTGAATTGTTAAAATCTGTAGGAGAGACGAGTACATTGAAATTATTTTGGTCACGGCTGTATTTAGTGGGAAACCCTGGGATTAACTTCACTGTTAGGATTTAGCGGCATGCTCTTTTTGGGTATGTCAGATTTTTTTGTTTTAGTTAAGTACATTTCCAGAACACGGCAGAGAACATGTCATCCGATATAAAGAACGAATCTGTTAGAAACGACTAAATGTGACACTGATCCATGAAACACAAGTCAAACACGGGTTTAGGAACCTGATGTTCTGGATGTGGAAGTGAGTTGGCGTTGGCCGGCCGGAGCCGTGATTCTCGGGACGTGTCAGGACAGAAGAGCTGAAGCCCCGCGGCGTCTCTCAGGAGTCTCACCTCGGCTCCGGCCGGCCATCTCAGACGTTCCCACAGAACATGAGAACTCCTGAGGAAGCTCAGACGTGTTCTAACCAGTCACTGACCGTGATCCTACCATCTCCATACTGGGATAATACCGTCAAAACTACAGCCATAAACATGCTCATTACTTGAAATATGACACTTACTGCCAAAGCAAAACTAGACATTTTCATTTACATTAAAGGGTTAGTTCACCCAAAAATGAAAATTGTGTCATTAATGACTGAGCCTCATGTCGTTCGACACCCGTCAGACCTCCGTTCATCTTCAGACACAAATGAAGATATTTTAGTTTTTTTAAGGCCTCCATTGGCACAATGGCACGGTTCACTCTCAAGACCCTTAAAAGACACTAAAGACATCATTACAAAGTCCATCTCACTACAGCGGCTCTACAATAACTTTATGAATCGGCGAGAATAGTTTTTGTGTGTGCAAAAAAACCCTAAATAACGACTTATATAGTGATGACGATTTCAAAACACGGCCTCATGAAGCTTCGAAGCGTTATGAATCAGTGAGTCGAATCAGCTGTTCAGAGCGTTATGAATCAGTGAGTCGATTCTGTGGTTCAGAGCATTATGAATCAGTGAGTCGATTCAGCGGTTCAGAGCGTTATGAATCAGTGAGACGATTCAGCGGTTCAGTGAGTCGATTCAGCAGTTTGGATCGCCAAATTTCAGCAGTTTGGTGGTTTGACACGCGATCCGAATCATGAATCGACTCACTGATTCATAACGCTCTGAACCGCGGAATCGACTCACTGATTCATAACACTCTGAACCGCTGAATCGACTCACTGATTCATAACGCTCTGAACCGCTGAATCGAATCACTGATTCATAACGCTCTGAACCGCTGAATCGACTCACTGATTCATAACGCTCTGAAGCTTCATGAGGCCGTGTTTTGAAATCGTCATCACTATATAAGTCGTTATTTAGGGGTTTTTTGCGCACAGAAACTATTCTCGTCTTCATAAAGTTATTGTAGAGCCGCTGTAGTGAGATGGACTTTGTAACTTTAGTCTTTAGTGTCTTTTAAGGGTCTTGAGAGTGTAAAGTTGAGCCAATGGAGGCCTTTCAGAGCATCAGATTTACACTAAAATATCTTCATTTGTGTCTGAAGATGAACGGAGGTCTGACGGGTGTCCAACCACATGAGGCTCAGTCATTAATGACACAATTTACATTTTTGGCTGAACTAACCCTTTAAAGCTAACTTAGGCCCAATCCCATTTCTACCCCTTAGCCCTTCTCTTTCCCCTACCCCTTCGTGTCTCGATTCTTTTTAGGCTGGAGTGGTAGGGGTAAGGGCTAGGGACAGATAGCCCTTCAAACAAAGATTTTTCCACACTTCGAACGAAGGGGTATGAGGAGTTTTCCTCCACTCTGTGCTGCTAGAATGTGTGTGTGTTTGCACTCGGGATCGACTTGCGTGTCGCCTGGCAGCCGTTTTCTCCGTAGCTTGCTAAACTCACTATTTGGGTGATTTGAACACATATTAATAATAGTTAAAAAATATATATCTGGTCATCCTTCATAACGCAGTTGATATTTACAATACATATCGTCTGTAAACTCTCGCGTTACCAAGGCAACGACTGACTTGACGTATAACGTATGAACAGAATTGCAGCACCACAGTGGATAACGAAACCATATCCGTACCGGCCGGCTCGGATCAGCACGGAATGGAACGGTTAATAAACAAAGAGAACAGTTTGGTCCAATGGAAAAGCGGCTTCACTAGTCTTGTATGTTCTGTATCATTCTGTATCATCTTAGGAAACTCTGGCTCATATGTTTTTGAACTGAAAACGAGCGCCATTTTATTAAGTCCAAATACAGCGCAAAACTCTGTTGGGAGTGAGTAATTTGTTAAACGTGCTCGCGCCTGATTTCTGTGAGATATAGCCTACGCACTTCATTGCTGTTCATACTGGTTAAATGTCACAGGATTTTATAATAAAAGTAACGGGGTATGATGACGTGTAATGGTATAGTAGTGGTGTCCCATTTCTTAGGGGAATATTTTCACCCCTACTCCTTGGCACTCTGTTTCAAGGGGCAAGGGGAACAGGTAGGTGTAGGGGTAGGGGAAGGCGAAGGGGTATAAAATAGAATTGGGCCTTAGTTGTATTTACTAATTGGGTCATTCCATGTCTTGAACACGGAGCCGCTTTGAGATCCCCATATCTCTGGGACTGAACTATATAGGGCTTTAAAAATGAAGTTTTCAAAAGAAAAGTTCATTAAGAACGAGAATCCAGAAGGATGTTAAGATATATTTAATACTTTTAGAGTTACAGGCATGAGAACTTTGGGGAAAGAACATTTATGGCACTCAGGAATGTTCTCTGCAATTGAGCTGATACATTTCTAGTTTTAACATTATTTGGTCTTCAGATATTCCTTTTCAAAGAATTAGGGGACTGTAAAAGAGACCCACATTTGGTTTTTGCCCACTGAATATGTGTACATTTGACTCATGGAGCCGCTTTGAGATCCCAATATCTCTGGGATTGAACCATCGAGGGTCTTTAAAATGATGATACCAAAAGAAAAGTTTACAAAGAACCAGAATCTAGAAGGATATTCAGATATCTTTAATGCTTCTGGAGTTACAGGCGAGCAAACTTGGGGAAAAGAACATTTATGGCACTCAGACTCACCTCTCAGCTCTATGCAGTTGAGTTGATAGAAAAAAATGAGATACATTTCTAGTTTTAACATTATTTGTTCTTCTGATATTCCTCTTAAAAAAACAAAAGTATCAGCTCAGCTGTGTGAAAAGTGACCCACGTTTGGTTTTTCAGCCCTGAGAATGTGTACATTTGACTCATGGAGCCGCTTTGGGATCCCAATATCTCTGGGATTGAACCATCGAGGGCCTTTAAAATGAAGAAACCAAGAGAGAAGTTTATTAAGAACCAGAATCTTGAAGGATATTCAGATATATTTAATACTTCTGGAGTTAGAGGCGAGCAAACCTGGGGCACAGACACAGCAGAAGTGCTCATCCTCCATGTTTGAGCGCTCAGCGTTGGCATATAATAACACACAGATTGATAAAGTCAACAGATTCCACTAATAGATCTGCCAATCTCTGAGTGAGAACACAATAATGATGCTGCCATCTTTCTAAAGTCATGTTTACACGCCTGTGATTGGGCTCCAGAGCTCATGTCATTCTGACCCTCTACACAACAGAGATTACTCAGTCCATACACATCTGGGACATTTACTATTCTGGCTTTATCACTATTTATGTTTGTCTTTCTACAGAAAAAATATTAACAAAATCCGAAATTTGGCTGATTTGACACGGAATGACCCAACTCATTACAATCAAAAGTTGTTAATATTATTTAATGAACCTGAGCTGACATGAACTAACAATGAAGATTTGTATTTTTTATTAACTAACCTTAACAAAAGTGTACTGTAACCATAAAAATATAGAATATATCAGTGGCAGTAAAATAACTAAAGGCGATGAGACACAGGACTGAAGTTTGGAAAGTGCCCGTGTTTCATCACCTTAATTCTCCGGCTCTGGTCATGTGGAGTGTTGGTGAGCGACACACTCTACTAGTGCTTGGGTCAGTGGTCTGTGCTGACCTGTGCTGGACTGTGCTGGCCTGTGCTGACCTGTGCTGGCCTGTGCTGGTCTGTGCTGGACTGTGCTGACCTGTGCTGGCCTGTGCTGGCCTGTGCTGACCTGTGCTGGTCAGTGGTGGTCTGTGCTGGCCTGTGCTGACCTGTGCTGGTCAGTGTTGGTCTGTGCTGGACTGTGCTGGCCTGTGCTGGCCTGTGCTGGTCTGTGCTGGCCTGTGCTGACCTGTGCTGGTCAGTGGTGGCCTGTGCTGACCTGTGCTGGTCAGTGGTGGTCTGTGCTGACCTGTGCTGGCCTGTGCTGACCTGTGCTGGCCTGTGCTGGCATGTGCTGACCTGTGCTGGTCAGTGGTGGTCTGTGCTGACCTGTGCTGGCCTGTGCTGGCCTGTGCTGACCTGTGCTGGTCTGTGCTGACCTGTGCTGGCCTGTGCTGACCTGTGCTGGCCTGTGCTGACCTGTGGTGGTCTGTGCTGGCCTGTGCTGGCCTGTGCTGACCTGTGCTAGTCAGTGGTGGTCTGTGCTGACCTGTGCTAGTCAGTGGTGGTCTGTGCTGGCCTGTGCTGGCCTGTGCTGACCTGTGCTGGTCAGTGGTGGTCTGTGCTGACCTGTGCTGACCTGTGCTGGTCAGTGGTGGTCTGTGCTGACCTGTGCTGGCCTGTGCTGGCCTGTGCTGACCTGTGCTGACCTGTGCTGGTCAGTGGTGGTCTGTGCTGACCTGTGCTGGCCTGTGCTGGCCTGTGCTGACCTGTGCTGACCTGTGCTGGCCTGTGCTGGCCTGTGCTGACCTGTGCTGGCCTGTGCTGGCCTGTGCTGACCTGTGCTGGCCTGTGCTGACCTGTGCTGTTCAGTGGTGGTCTGTGCTGACCTGTGCTGGCCTGTGCTGGCCTGTGCTGACCTGTGCTGGTCAGTGGTGGTCTGTGCTGACCTGTGCTGGCCTGTGCTGGCCTGTGCTGACCTGTGCTGGTCAGTGGTGGTCTGTGCTGACCTGTGCTGGCCTGTGCTGGCCTGTGCTGGCCTGTGCTGGTCAGTGGTGGTCTGTGCTGACCTGTGCTGGCCTGTGCTGACCTGTGCTGGTCAGTGGTGGTCTGTGCTGACCTGTGCTGGTCAGTGGTGGTCTGTGCTGACCTGTGCTGACCTGTGCTGACCTGTGCTGGTCTGTGCTGACCTGTGCTGGCCTGTGCTGACCTGTGCTGGTCAGTGGTGGTCTGTGCTGACCTGTGCTGGCCTGTGCTGACCTGTGCTGGTCAGTGGTGGTCTGTGCTGACCTGTGCTGGCCTGTGCTGGCCTGTGCTGACCTGTGCTGGTCAGTGGTGGTCTGTGCTGACCTGTGCTGGCCTGTGCTGACCTGTGCTGGTCAGTGGTGGTCTGTGCTGGCCTGTGCTGACCTGTGCTGGTCAGTGGTGGTCTGTGCTGGCCTGTGCTGGCCTGTGCTGGCCTGTGCTGACCTGTGCTGGACTGTGCTGGCCTGTGCTGACCTGTGCTGGCCTGTGCTGGTCTGTGCTGACCTGTGCTGGCCTGTGCTGGCCTGTGCTGACCTGTGCTGGTCAGTGGTGATCTGTGCTGGCCTGTGCTGGTCAGTGGTGGTCTGTGCTGGCCTGTGCTGGACTGTCCTGGACTCACCTCTCCTCCATTCGCACCCAGAGGTCGTTGAACTGGCGATGGCGCTGCTTCTTCTGCTTGTTGCGGCGCTTCTTCTTCAGCTTGTGCTCCACCTTCTCCAGCAGCTCCAGGCTCTCGGCCATCAGAAGCTCCTCATCCTCCTGAAGCCGCAGCTCCTCATGCAGGAACGGCTCCAGCATCACGTCTGAGTCCACGTCCTCCGCCTCTCCTGACCTCCAGCTGGACCTCCTGCCAACACAACACACACACACACACACACACAAATCAGACCTGGACCTCCTGCCAACACAACACAAACGCTTCATCAGACCTGGACCTCAGAGGGCTCAACATC
>JARQWZ010006602.1:27500-30000 GCA_033150135.1 Gobio occitaniae | reverse complement strand
GAGTGTGAGCGTGCGAGCGAGAGTGTGTGTGAGTGCGTGCGTGTGAGCGGGTGAGTGTGAGAGTGAGAGTGAGTGTGAGAGTGAGTGTGAGAGTGAGAGTGAGTGTGAGAGTGAGTGTGAGAGTGAGTGTGAGAGTGAGTGTGAGAGTGAGTGTGAGAGTGAGTGTGAGAGTGAGTGTGAGAGTGAGTGTGAGTGTGAGAGTGAGTGTGCGAGAGTGCGAGAGTGCGATAGTGCGTGCGTGAGTGAGTGCGTGCGCGAGTGTGCGCGAGTGTGCGCGAGTGTGCGCGCGAGTGCGTGAGTGCGTGTGTGTGAGCGTGCGAGCGAGAGTGTGTGTGAGTGTGAGAGTGATTGTGAGTGGGAGAGTGAGTGGGAGAGTGAGTGGGAGAGTGAGTGGGAGAGTGAGTGGGAGAGTGAGTGGGAGAGTGAGTGGGAGAGTGAGTGGGAGAGTGCGTGAGTGTGAGGGTGAGTGTGAGAGTGAGCGTGTGTGTGAGCTTGAGAGAGAGAGTTTGTGTGTGTATGAGTGTGTGTGAGAGAGAGTGTGTGTTTGAGAGCGAGAGTGTGCATGTGTGTGTGTGAGCGTGCGTGTGAGTGTGCGTGTGAGAGTGCGTGTGAGATTGCGTGTGAGAGTGAGTGAGAGTGCGTGTGAGAGTGCGTGAGTGTGTGTGAGAGTGTGTGAGAGTGAGTGTGAGAGTGAGTTTGAGTGAGTGTGAGAGTGCGTGTGTGTTTGAGAGAGTGAGTGAGTGTGTGTGAGAGTGAGTGTGAGATTAGTCTGAGGGTCAGTCTGTAGGTCAGTCAGTGGTCAGTCAGTGGGTCAGTCTGTGGTCAGTCAGTGGGTCATTCTGTGGTCAGTCTGAGGGTCAGTCTGTGGTCAGTCAGTGGGTCAGTCTGTGGTCAGTCTGAGGGTCAGTCTGTGGTCATTCTGTGGTCAGTCTGAGGGTCAGTCTGTGGTCAGTCTGAGGGTCAGTCTGTGGTCAGTCTGTGGTCAGTCTGTGGTCAGTCAGTGGGTCATTCTGTGGTCAGTCTGAGGGTCAGTCTGTAGGTCAGTCTGTGGGTCAGTCAGTGGGTCAGTCTGTGGTCAGTCTGTGGTCAGTCTGTAGGTCAGTCTGTGGTCAGTCAGTGGGTCATTCTGTGGTCAGTCTGAGGGTCAGTCTGTAGGTCAGTCTGTGGGTCAGTCAGTGGGTCAGTCTGTGGTCAGTCTGAGGGTCAGTCTGTGGGTCAGTCTGTAGGTCAGTCTGTGGTCAGTCAGTGGGTCAGTCTGTGGTCAGTCTGAGGGTCAGTCTGTGGTCATTCTGTGGTCAGTCTGAGGGTCAGTCTGTGGTCAGTCTGAGGGTCAGTCTGTGGTCAGTCTGTGGTCAGTCAGTGGGTCAGTCTGTGGTCAGTCTGAGGGTCAGTCTGTGGTCAGTCTGTGGTCAGTCTGTAGGTCAGTCTGTGGTCAGTCAGTGGGTCAGTCTGTGGTCAGTCTGAGGGTCAGTCTGTGGTCAGTCAGTGGGTCAGTCTGTGGTCAGTCTGGTCATTCTGTGGTCAGTCAGTGGGTCAGTCTGTGGTCAGTCAGTGGGTCAGTCTGAGGGTCAGATAAGGGTCAGTCAGTGGTCAGTCAATGGGTCAGTCTGAGGGTCAGTCTGTGGTCAGTCAGTGGGTCAGTCAGTGGGTCAGTCTGAGGGTCAGTCTGTGGTCAGTCTGTAGGTCAGTCTGTGGGTCAGTCAGTGGGTCAGTCTGTGGTCAGTCTGTGGTCAGTCTGTAGGTCAGTCTGTGGTCAGTCAGTGGGTCATTCTGTGGTCAGTCTGAGGGTCAGTCTGTAGGTCAGTCTGTGGGTCAGTCAGTGGGTCAGTCTGTGGTCAGTCTGAGGGTCAGTCTGTGGGTCAGTCTGTAGGTCAGTCTGTGGTCAGTCAGTGGGTCAGTCTGTGGTCAGTCTGAGGGTCAGTCTGTGGTCATTCTGTGGTCAGTCTGAGGGTCAGTCTGTGGTCAGTCTGAGGGTCAGTCTGTGGTCAGTCTGTGGTCAGTCAGTGGGTCAGTCTGTGGTCAGTCTGAGGGTCAGTCTGTGGTCAGTCTGTGGTCAGTCTGTAGGTCAGTCTGTGGTCAGTCAGTGGGTCAGTCTGTGGTCAGTCTGAGGGTCAGTCTGTGGTCAGTCAGTGGGTCAGTCTGTGGTCAGTCTGGTCATTCTGTGGTCAGTCAGTGGGTCAGTCTGTGGTCAGTCAGTGGGTCAGTCTGAGGGTCAGATAAGGGTCAGTCAGTGGTCAGTCAATGGGTCAGTCTGAGGGTCAGTCTGTGGTCAGTCAGTGGGTCAGTCAGTGGGTCAGTCTGAGGGTCAGTCTGTGGGTCAGTCTGTGGTCAGTCTGTGGGTCAGTCTGAGGGTCATTCTGTGGGTCAGTCTGAGGGTCAGTCACTGGTCAGTCTGTGGTCAGCCTGTGGGTCAGTCTGAGGGTCAGTCTGTGGTCAGTCTGTGGGTCAGTCTGTGGGTCAGTCTGAGGGTCAGTCTGTGGTCAGTCTGAGGGTCAGTCTG
>JARQWZ010006602.1:12500-22500 GCA_033150135.1 Gobio occitaniae | reverse complement strand
TGTGATGGGTAGGTTTAGGGGCAGGGGCAGTGTGTGTGTGTGTGTGTGTGTGTGTGTGTGTGATGGGTAGGTTTAGGGGCAGGGGCAGTGTCTGTGTGTGTGTGTGTGTGTGTGTGTGTGTGTGTGTGATGGGTAGGTTTAGGGGCAGGGGCAGTGTCTGTGTGTGTGTGTGTGTGTGTGTGTGATGGGTAGGTTTAGGGGCAGGGGCAGGGGCAGTGTGTGTGTGTGTGTGTGTGTGTGTGTGTGTGTGATGGGTAGGTTTAGTGGCAGGGGCAGTGTCTGTGTGTGTGTGTGTGTGTGTGTGATGGGTAGGTTTAGGGGCAGGGGCAGGGGCAGGGGCAGTGTGTGTGTGTTACCTGCGGAGCGGCTGTCCAGCAGGTGTGTGCTCCACCTCATAACCTTCACGCTGTAGAACGTCAATCACTGTGTTGTTCCCCAGGAAATGACCTGCAACACAAACACTCGATCATCAGTCTCTGTCTCTCTCTCACACACACACACACACACACAGCCTGCAGTGCGGAAAGAGCCTGTAATGTTAGATGACTGTCCTGATATTTCCTGCCTGTCGTGTTACAGGAAGAGTGTGTGAGCGTCTCAGGTGATCAGATGAGCTGCTCTTCATTTCAATCCCAGTTCATTTATGAAGCACTAGTATATCCCAGAAAAAATAAAAAGTATTTTATTTTAAAAACATCTTCAGAAACCAGTGCCTACAGCAACACAACCTCGTCTCTCATGCATGATCAAAAGGGTCGTCCATGTCTTTAAAATCCCTCAGAGTTGATGAGTGTGAGCTGTGCGATCTATCAGGGCTAATGTGGTTGATGTCATGTGAGTGACAGGTGGCCCCGCCCTCGTCCTCAGAGCAGAGATGCAGTTATTCTGAGTATTTTGATGTGACTGTAGGTTTGGTGGATGTATGGAAGCGCGTCTGAATGGCCGTATTGATCCGCGAGCGAGTCGTTGAGCAAACGCTGATCTCCAGGAGCTGATGGACGGCTGAGATAAGGCCTCTAACCACCTAAAAGCTTTTATTCAAAACTTCCTGAGCTCAGGCTTTTAGTGTGCTTGTTTTCTTAAGGGGCCGTGGGCTCGGCTATAGTGAGTGTATTCATGCTGTCAGCTGGCGACGCTCCACAGACGCCGTCCGCTCCCAGTCCCAGATCCCAGTCCAGGAGGCTCCAGAAAGACGCCTGTGTCCTTCAGCCTTCACTCACATTATTAGAGCACATGGCACATCTTACACTCCGCTGCTTTTCCATACGCACTCATATTTATATTAGAGATGTTGAGCTGGAGCTGAGAGGTGCGTGCTGGGTAAATAAACACGGCGGTGTGTGGAAATCTCCCTGAACACACACACACACACACACTCGCACTGCTGCTGAACACACTGATCGACAACATTAACTCGTCAAATCCAGAACAAATATCTGCCCGTGATCGGTGGACACCTGTGGAATAAGGCCTTCCTCACTACTACATATTCCACACTCAACTGTTAGTGGGATTATAACACAGTGGAAGCCATTGGGAACAACAGTAACTCAGCCATAGAGCGGGGTCAGCGCATGCTGAGGGTCATAGAGCGGGGTCAGCGCATGCTGAGGGTCACAGAGCGGGGTCAGCACATGCTGAGGGTCACAGAGCGGGGTCAGCGCATGCTGAGGGTCACAGAGCGGGGTCAGCACATGCTGAGGGTCACAGAGCGGGGTCAGCACATGCTGAGGGTCACAGAGCGGGGTCAGCACATGCTGAGGGTCACAGAGCGGGGTCAGCGCATGCTGAGGGTCACAGAGCAGGGTCAGCACATGCTGAGGGTCACAGAGCGGGGTCAATGCATGCTGAGGGTCACAGAGCGGGGTCAATGCATGCTGAGGGTCACAGAAGTGGCCAACTTTCTGCAGAGTCAAGAGCTCCAGACCTCCAAACTTCTGTGGCCTTCAGATGAGCTCAAGAACAGTGTGTAGAGCTTCATGGAATGGGTTTCCATGGCCGAGCAGCTCATCCAAGCCTTACAGCACCAAATGCAATGCAGATCGTGGGATGCAGTGGGGTAAAGCGCGCCGCCACTGGACTCTAACAACTCTGGGGTTGTTTTTCAGGGGTTGGTTCCAGTGAAAGGAACTCTTAATGCAAGACATTTTGGACAATTTCCTGCTCCCAACTTTGTGGGACCAGTTTGGGGACGGCCCCTTCCTGTCCCAGCATGACTGCTCCAGTGCTCAAAGCGTTGCTCCATAAAGACATGGATGAGCGAGTTTGGTGTGGAGGAACTTGAGTCCTGACCTCAACCCGATAGAACAGCTTTGGGATGAATTAGAGCGGAGACTGAGAGCCAGGCCTTCTCATCCAACATCACAAATGAAGAATCCCCATAAACACACTCCTAAACCTTGAGGAAAGAAGAGCTGGAGCTGTTAGAGCGACTCCATATTAAACCCTACGGATGAAGAATGGGATGGCATTAAAGCTTTTGGCGATGTAGTGTATTTGCTCTTGTTTTAAACACAAACTCACATGCATTTTTTGGCTTGATATAATTTCTCTTCTCCAGTAAATGTTCAGGTATTTGTGCTGGAAAACCTGTTGCCCAGACAGTCTCAAGTAGTATTTAAGCAGATTATTAATGTCAAGCGGATGCTGCCGTTTTCAATAAGAGAAATAAAGCAGCGATCCATTCACCCACAGAAACCTCAGAGACGACGTTTCCAGCTAATACTCGTCTCACGTCTCATTTGTCTCATATTTAGCCTCCGCTTATGGGCAGATTATGGACTTACTAAACCACGGCCGTCGTTTGTCTTTGTCCACAGACACAGAAGGCTTTCACATTCACTCAGCAAATGAGGAACACAAGCGCTTGATCTGGAATTAAACTAACCGAAGAACAAGAAGAGGAAGCGTATGATTACACATGATCAATAAAACACTCTATTGCTATCATTAGCCTGGAACTGTTATCAGTTAAGAAACCTTCAGTAATTAAGTTGAAAATGTACAGACTTGCCCGTGTCTGAGAGGCTGAGCTTTGATATTTAACAGCCCGGACAGACCGGCTCCTGCGCTGACCTCTGACTGACCCGCCATCAGGACAATCCCAGAGTTAACTAAACACTGGGATAATCCTACAGGACCAGAGGGAAACACAGTGAAACCGCCACATCAGAGCAAATAAACTAAAAATGAGTTTCTGGTTTTCTGAACACATCGCTGGAATTACCTGCCCTGGAAAAGACTGTGTGTCTCATGTTATTCCCATTAAATATACGCCAGAAAAATGCATGAATGCACAAGTCGAAAATATGTTCGATACAAAGAGCTTCCAAGGACACACCCTGGATCTTTAATAATGTGAAATGAATGGTTAGTTGTTGTTGGACGCTCAAGTCTTGGCATTTTCTCTCAGTTTGGTCTATTAGTCGTGGTGCTGGAGGTAAACGCTGTATAAAGTCCAACAAAGAAGCGAAGCCAAATAAAATCTCCTGGTGTTATTTCAGCGCTCTCATTAATACTCGCTGCACCTCCGTCCAAATCTGAAGTCATGAAGGAAACTTCACGAGTCACAGGGTCCTGTTATTACTGAAGGCAACTTAAAAACTGCTTTAGAGCGTCTGAGGAGACTCGAGAAGAGCTGACAAGTGGCCGACCGGCTCAACACACGAATAAAACAACTTCAACACGCTTTTACAATGCTGTGGTGTTTTTGTTGGAACTGTGTCTGAGGAGGAATGTGTACTGGCAGTTAACATACTTGTAACCTAAGAGCTTGAAAGCAGAAATCAGTCCTGTGTGAGCGGCACTCGCCGGCGGTTTGGTGAAAAATGACCTGCTGTCAGTCTGTAAACAAAGCTCTGGAGCGCCTCCAAAAACCAGCACTGAACACAACAGCACATTAACCCAGAGCTGTGTTGGTCAATCCAGTGTTTATATACACACACCGGGCCTAAAATCAACACTCGCCAAGCGACAAAGTTTATCAAACCTATTTTCATTAATTCTAACAATGCAATATTGCGACGCTTGGGACAGATATCGTCATGAAAGTTTAAGCCATGACAATTTAAATATTCAAGCGCAAGAAGACACGAACCGCTCTGTGTGGGATGTTTTCTGTGCCCAAACACCCGAAGCGCTCGCACAGAAAGCCCCATCTCAGAATCGAATTGAGCTCTCTTTCACGCCGTCTTACGCTTGAACAGACAAGAACATGGATTGAGATCTGGGGAATTTGGACTCAAACTCGTTTTTGTGCTCCTGAAACCATTCCTGAAGCATTTGTGCTTTGTGGCTGAAAGAGCCACAGCCACAGGGAAAACCGTCTCCATGAGAGGCTGGACATGGGCTCAACAATGCTTAGGTGAGACGTGTCAAAGTCACATCCACATGATGGAGGACCCAAGGTTTCCCAGCAGAACATTGCCCAAAGCATCACTGCCTCCGCCACCAACCACGCCTTCTTCCCATAGTGCACCTGGTGCCATGTGTTCCCCAGGTAAGCCACACACACACACACACACCCGGCCATCCACTGATGTAGAAGAACACGTGATCATCAGACCAGGCCGCCTTCTTCCATTGCTCCGTGGTCCAGTTCTGATGCTCACGGGCCACTGTTGGTGCTTTGTGCGGGGTCAGGGGTCAGCATGGGCACTGGTCAGCGGCTGTGCCGCCCCATACACAACAAACTGAGACGCTCTGTGTATTGTGAGCCCTTTCTATCAGAACCAGCATTAACTTCTGGAGCAGTTTGAGCTCCAGTAGCTCGTCTGTTTGATCGACCACACGGGCATCAATGAGCCTCAGCCGCCCATGACCCTGTGGCCGGTTCTCCACTGGTCCTCCATGACCCTGTGGCCGGTTCTCCACTGGTCCTTCATGACCCTGTGGCCGGTTCTCCACTGGTCCTTCATGATCCTGTGGCCGGTTCTCCACTGGTCCTCCATGACCCTGTGGCCGGTTCTCCACTGGTCCTCCATGACCCTGTGGCCGGTTCTCCACTGGTCCTCCATGACCCTGTGGCCGGTTCTCCACTGGTCCTCCATGACCCTGTGGCCGGTTCTCCACTGGTCCTTCATGACCCTGTGGCCGGTTCTCCACTGGTCCTTCATGATCCTGTGGCCGGTTCTCCACTGGTCCTCCATGACCCTGTGGCCGGTTCTCCACTGGTCCTCCATGACCCTGTGGCCGGTTCTCCACTGGTCCTTCATGACCCTGTGGCCGGTTCTCCACTGGTCCTTCATGACCCTGTGGCCGGTTCTCCACTGGTCCTTCATGACCCTGTGGCCGGTTCTCCACTGGTCCTTCATGACCCTGTGGCCGGTTCTCCACTGGTCCTTCATGACCCTGTGGCCGGTTCTCCACTGGTCCTTCATGATCCTGTGGCCGGTTCTCCACTGGTCCTTCATGACCCTGTGGCCGGTTCTCCACTGGTCCTTCATGACCCTGTGGCCGGTTCTCCACTGGTCCTTCATGACCCTGTGGCCGGTTCTCCACTGGTCCTTCATGACCCTCTGGCCGGTTCTCCACTGGTCCTTCATGACCCTGTGGCCGGTTCTCCACTGGTCCTTCATGACCCTGTGGCCGGTTCTCCACTGGTCCTCCATGACCCTGTGGCCGGTTCTCCACTGGTCCTCCATGACCCTGTGGCCGGTTCTCCACTGGTCCTCCATGACCCTGTGGCCGGTTCTCCACTGATCCTTCATGACCCTGTGGCCGGTTCTCCACTGGTCCTCCATGACCCTGTGGCCGGTTCTCCACTGATCCTTCATGACCCTGTGGCCGGTTCTCCACTGGTCCTTCATGACCCTGTGGCCGGTTCTCCACTGGTCCTCCATGACCCTGTGGCCGGTTCTCCACTGGTCCTTCATGATCCTGTGGCCGGTTCTCCACTGGTCCTCCATGACCCTGTGGCCGGTTCTCCACTGGTCCTCCATGACCCTGTGGCCGGTTCTCCACTGGTCCTTCATGACCCTGTGGCCGGTTCTCCACTGGTCCTTCCTTGGAGCACTTTTGATAGAGACTGACCACTGCAGACCGGGAACACCCCACAAGAGCTGCAGTTTTTTTAAAGCTCTCTTTATAAATAAACACAGATTTGAGCTTTAAACTAATACATGCTCACCTGAAAAAGTCTTAAAACTACATTTTGTGACACAATAGTAGTATTTTTAAATTATGCAGGGTTTCTCATCACGTCTCTTTACCACATGACCGCAGCGAGCAGGCTCCTGATTGGTTAACGCGCCGCGAATTGACGCCAAAGTTCAAATGTTTCAACTCGGGCGCCAGACGCGAATTCGCTTCAAACGCGTGAATGCACAATTCGCGTCCAATTTGCGTCATTCGCACGAATGAGGCGGAATCGCATCTATCACGCTGCAGGACCTCAAAGCGCGTGTCAACGCGTCTTTCCATTGACTTAACATTGAAATCACTTGCGCCAGACGCTCTATTCGCGTTTGGTGAGAACGCAGCATTACGCTTGCCCAATTTTCCTGCTTCTAACACATCAACTCTGAGGACAAAATCATCAGTGTTATTCACCTGGGTCATAATGTTATGGCTGATCGGTATATAGTCCGTTTTGTCCAAGTGAACCTGACCAGTTGAGAAAGAAAACACATGTGTATCGGATCCGTGTATTCGCTCTTAAAGTGACAGCAGCCTAATATTCCTGCTGCTGTCTGTGTTTTTAATGATAATCAAACAAAAGACAAAGAAAAATCACTTTTGACTGAATAACTTTAATGAGGATTAATCTATGTTTCAAGTCCCTGGCCATTGCTTAAAAAGTTAGTTTTAGGCCCTGGGTACACATATACTAGTACAGCTTAAGTAATTAAAACAACACCAACTCTCTGGATAAAACATTTATCGCACTCAGAGCAGAACCTTGTAGGCTAAAACAGGAAATATTAAATAAATATTATGAAATGGCCAATGCATGAGAACAGCAGAGTGAAATCCCCATAATCCTGCAGATCTCTCCCTGTCTGAACACACACCAGATGTTTCCTCACACATGGGGGCAGAAGCACAGATAGCATCTGATACGCTCGTCTATAAAGACTCAAACCTGCGTGATGCCGAATTATAATGAAAGAGAGGATTCCAGAGTCTATAGAGAAGCATTCATTCATCAGAATCTCCCGGCGGAGGGATGGAGGCCGCAATCTCTACAGACGGACGGAGAACCACAACACAACACAACACAACACAACACAACACAACACAACACAAGCCTGCGATGCCAGAGCGCGATACGGCCAGAAGTGAAGCGCTTCAGAGGCGGATCGGGTTCACCAGAAGACGCTCAACAAAGACTCAAAGTACAGCGGCGGAGACGAGTTCCAGCACAACCCAAGATCCTGTCCCTGTTTCCTCACACTGGAGAATGAGCTGAGGACGTTCAGGTTCTTTTGGTGGAGTTTCACAGCTCCATCTGCTTTCGTTGTCTGGACACTCGGAAAGTTGTGTGAATGATGACGGAGTTTACAGCTCTTCTTTATTAACCCTCTGCTGCTCTTCCTTTAGGGGTTGTGTTGGTCATAAGTGACCGGACACCTAAAAATCTAACTTCCTCCACACCAGTAAAACCAATGCAATTTATTTTTCTTCAATAATATTTTTTCTTTTTGATTTTGTATTTTGAGATGATTTGATGGTATTTTTTTATATTTATGCAATAGTTATGGTCTATTTTTGCCATTTAATTTTTTTTTTTTTATTATTGCAGTATTTCAGGTTAAAATAGAGATTAGGCCTTCAAAATATTTTTTTTTTTGAAGATAGATTAGCCCCTCTTTTGGAATTATTTAAAGGGTTAGTTCACCCAAAGATTGTGTGATTAATGACTGAGTCTCATGTGGTTGGACACCCGTCAGACCTCCGTTCATCTTCAGACACAAATGAAGATATTTTAGTGTAAATCTGATGCTCTGAAAGGCCTCCATTGGCTCAACTTTACACTCTCAAGACCCTTAAAAGACACTAAAGACTAAAGTTACAAAGTCCATCTCACTACAGCGGCTCTACAATAACTTTATGAAGACGAGAATAGTTTCTGTGCGCAAAAAAACCCTAAATAACGACTTATATAGTGATGACGATTTCAAAACACGGCATCATGAAGCTTCGAAGCGTTATGAATCAGTGAATCGATTCAGTGGTTCAGAGCGTTATGAGTCAGTGAGTCGATTCAGCGGTTCAGAGCGTTATGAATCAGTGAGTCGATTCAGTGGTTCAGAGCGTTATGAATCAGTGAGTCGATTCAGCGGTTCAGAGCGTTATGAATCAGTGAGTCGATTCAGTGGTTCAGAGCGTTATGAATCAGTGAGTCGATTCAGCGGTTCAGAGCGTTATGAATCAGTGAGTCGATTCAGCGGTTCAGAGCGTTATGAATCAGTGAGTCGATTCAGCAGTTCAGAGCGTTATGAATCAGTGAGTCGATTCAGCAGTTCAGAGCGTTATGAATCAGTGAGTCGAATCATGATTCGGATCGCGTGTCAAACCGCCAAACTGCTGAATCGGCTCACTGATTCATAACATAGCCTTTCAGAGCATCAGCTTTACACTAAAATATCTTCATTTGTGTCTGAAGATGAACGGAGGTCTGACGGGTGTCCAACCACATGAGGCTCAGTCATTAATGACACAATTTACATTTTTGGGTGAACAAACCCTTTAATAAATCATGCAATCATGTGTGTAACCACTAGAGGTCTCTATGGAGAGGCTTGAGAATTCACTAGTTCTCTTTTGAACACATTTAATGATTTTTTTGTTGTTGATGGATTTGAATATATATTTAAAAAATCTCAAGACAATTTATTAGGGCTGTCAAAAGATTAATCGCATCCAAATTAAAAGTTTGTGCTTACATATTTGTGTGTGTACTCTGTTAATTATTATTTATATATAAATACACACACAAGCATGTATATATTTAAGAAAAAAATATAATTTTTATATATAAAACATTTATATTTATATATATTATAGATTATATAAATGTATATACAGTATATACATGCAAATATTTCTTAAATATATACATGAATGTGTGTGTATTTATATATAAATCATAATTAACAGAGTACACACACATAATTAAACATAAACTTTTATTTTGGATGCGATTAATCTTTTGACAGCCCTACTATTTATTACAAAGTTTTAGATATTTTTTAGTGTGTTAGAAATATAGATTTTTTTCTGTGAATTTGTGTTTTTGCAGATTGTGTGTGTGTGTGTGCTGCTGCGTGTCTCTGTTTGTGTGTGTGTGTGTGTGTGCTGTGTGTCCCTGTGTGTGTGTGTGTGTGTCCCTGTGTGTGTCCCTGTGTGTGTGTGTCCCTGTGTGTGTGTGTCCCTGTGTGTGTGTGTGTGTGTGTGTCCCTGTGTGTGTGTGTGTGTGTGTGTCCCTGTGTGTGTGTGTGTGTGTGTCCCTGTGTGTGTGTGTGTGTGTGTGCTGCTGCGTGTGAAAGAGCCCATATAGACACTAAGTGGTCATGAGAGAGACGTCCCGCTGGTGTTTCTCCTCTAGTGTGCCGTATATCGAGTGCATCGCCTCTCAAACAAGAACAAATGTAGGCGGAGCTTGAGTGTGTCTGTGGGGAATTGATTGGATGGTTGTGGTTTGCTGTTGTCTGATGTCATGTGAGTGACAGGTGGAGTTATTCTGCTTCTGTCTCCTCTCCTCCCGTTCTCAGGCTCTTCTGGAGAGTTTGTCTGCAGGCAAAAACATAAAACCGTGTTCCAGGTGCATGAGCTGCAGCTCGGGGTCGTGTGGGGTCAGAGGTCACATGAGCTCAGGTCTACCACACACACTCTCCAGTTACGCCAGATGGTGGGGCACAGGGTGGGTTTGAGGGCTTTTGTCCATCCAGCTACAGAACAAGGAAGCATTTGATCTGCACAGGGAGCATGTGGACCAGCTGATCAACACAACTCATCCCAGGTCAAGAACCGCCCGCTTTCTCTCATACAGTGTGTCAGA
>JARQWZ010006602.1:0-5000 GCA_033150135.1 Gobio occitaniae | reverse complement strand
ATTCAATGGATATATTTGTAACACTGTTTATTTCTTATTTCAGGTTTATGACCTGTGGTCAATTGTATAAATAAAACAAAAATACAAGACTAATGACAAACACGAGTCGTGCCACGTGTGCTTCCTGTCACTAGCCCATTCGGATGGCTGAGAATTTAAAAAGATCCGAACAGTCATAAACCACTTAGGCCTGCCATTCAAACATTGTGGCCCTGTTCTGAAGCCTGAGACCAGAAAATAAATCAATGACTGTAACCTTATCTAGTTAAGTTAAAAGCCCATCTATACTGCCTATTCACTTGCTAGTCTGCAAACCTAAGAAGAAAGAAAAAAGCAAATTAACAAGATGGCAGAAAAGGAGAAAATAGAGAGGTTACGGCAGAAGCGTTCAGCAGCCCAGACTGCGTTCACTAAAAGAGCCAACCATCTCACCTCCAGGGCCAATGCGCTAGAAGAAAGGGATCTAAAGGCTGAGTGGAGAGAGTTCAAAGGAGATCATACCAGAGTGGAAGATGCAGGATTTGAGTATGCTATGGCCTTACGAGAATTAGAAGACGAAGAGGCCACAAAAAAGGCAGATCAGGTTGACGAGAAAACACTGGAATGCCATCGCAAGTTTGATGTAGTTAAACACCTCATCCAAAACAGCTTCTGGACCAGATTTGCTGAGGAGCAGATCTCCACCCTTGTAAAGGAGGCTAACTCATCCCTGGATCAGGCCGAAGCAACCGACCATCTGCAGCTGTCTAGGAAGGAGTGTGAACTGATGAATAGAAACTTAGAACGAGAGGTATGTGAAGTCAACAGTCTAGTAATTGAGTGGACAGAAATTATTCCTCATGCCGCACTAAAGGAATCTAGAGACCGTAGCAGGATGATGAGAAAGCGACAAGAGAGACTGTGGGATAAGTGGGCATGGCAACGCAGCACTTGGTCTGAAGACGAAGAGGAGCAGAAAGAACTGGTGAAACTGGAAGTTACTGGGAAGAAAGACGAAGACGAGGAAAGCCAGACCGGTGAGCAAGCCGCCGCGTCTATTGGTTCTTCTCCTAACCGTAAACTGTCCTGTCCCATAGACAGTCACTTCCCTATAAGCGAAGTTCAGCATGACCCACCCATCGCTCCCACCTATCTCAGTTATGGTGGACTTCCAAATGCTACAAGCACGCAATTGCAAGTCCAAGGTGCTCCCAACATGTACCCAGGGCCTTTCCATTTCAAGCCCCAAATCATGTTGGAACGTGCACGCCTGCCTACATTCTTTGGTAACATGAGAGATTACTACCGTTGGAAAGCTGAATGGGAGGACCTTCAGCAGCTGGGGAACCCTCATGGTTTGGAAAATATAAAAAAGTTCCATCTCATAGGAAGTTTAGATGACAAAGTCAAAAAGGACCTCGTCTTGTCCAGCTGTGGATCTGCTACTGATGTGTTCAGGCTCCTGGACAACAAATATGGAAATAAGCCGAAAATAGTGCTACTTATTTCAAAAGAAGTACATGACCTACCACCTGTTAGGGGAAACAGCCCTAGAAAGACGATCGAACTAATTTAAGCTGTGGAAAGAGCTCTTCGTGACCTCCAAGTCCTGGGGGAAGAAGATGCTGTGAAAAATCGGTTAGTAGCACAGTCGATTGAGAGTAAGTTACCAGACTCTCTGAAAGAAAAGTGGCTAACTCATAAGAACGACCCTGCAAGTGGCTTTTCATCCAGAAATCACTTCGATTGTCTAATGGAGTACCTGAAAAAACAGGAGGACATTCTTGAGGAGTTAGATCAACTGCAGCCTAGTTCGAAAGACTATACTGAGAGGTCACAGGAAAAGAGTAGAGAAAAGAAGGCATTTACCAAGGCTACATCAATCCAAAAGGGCTCTCAACCTAGTTCATGTATAACTTGTGGGGACGAAAAGCATGCAGGTAGATTGTTTCCGTGCAAAGCCTTCAAGAAGCTCAACCTGTCAAGCAAGAAAGCTCAGTTAAAGAAGTCAGGAGTATGCCTCAAATGTTTGCGCATCCATAATGAGGACGGCTGCTGCACTGAAAGGTTTCTATGCTCCAAAGAAGACTGTCATAAAGGAGGGTCCGCAGACCACAACTACTTACTCTGCCCGTTGCCACAGACGAAAAAGAACGATAAAAAGAATGAAGAGCAATGCAAAGTGAGAGTAGAGAAAAAGAGACTTGGTTTGACAGAGAGACAGGAGGAGGTTCTTGCCAAGCTCTCTCCAGAGCTAAAAGCAGAGGTCAAAGAAGCTTTCTCAAATAAGATTTCAACAACAGTGTGCACTAGTTCAGACAGTGAGCCAATAGAGTACCCCGTAGTAATGATGCTACTCTCCGTGACGACTAACTCGGGCCAGCTAATCGGTACACTAATCAATCTTGCTTCAGATACCAATTATATCTCAAATGAAGCCGCTGAGCGTCTTAAGCTGAAAGGCGAAAACATCAAGCTGATTGTGCAAGGAGTTGGAGGAATGGAGATAGTTGCTACCAAAAGGTATACTCTGAGACTAAGAGTAAAAACACAGAAGGGTACAGTGGCGGAGCACAAGCTCCTATGTTACGGCCTGGAGAACATAGCAAAAGTGAACCAAGCAGTCACGCCACAGCAACTACTGAAATTCTTTCCTAACATCGCCGCACATGACTTGGTCCGTCCAGAGAAGATCGACCTACTAATAAGTCATAGGGAAGGTCGCCTGGTCCCACAGCCAATCAAAGTGGAAGGAGACCTCGTCCTCTGGGACGGCCCCCTGGGAATAACGGTCGGTGGAGCTCATCCTGACCTCTTCGAGAAAGTAGACTTAGCGGTGCACAGGTCCGAAACTCATTTTGCACGTTCTATGAGATCAGCTTCGAAGGCTTATAAAGAAGTCCTTGTTGACCCAACCGAACTTGCCAAAGCTAAAGTGGTTAATGGAGAAACAATCCACAGGAGTACTTTGGTCACCAACAAAGACATTTTCGATTGCTTCAAGTGGGACAGCGTCGGCGCTGCCTGCGACCCTCAATGTGGTGGCTGCAAATGCGGTAGATGTCCCCCTGGTGGCAAAGAAATGACAATAGGAGAGGAAAGAGAAATAGAAAAAATCAAAGAATGCCTCACCTATGTGCAAGCAGACAAGCACAGCAAGTCTCCTCACTGGGACGCAACTTATCCATGGAAAGGAGATCCTGCGACACTGCCAGACAACCGACGTGCAGTGGAGGCGACTTTCCTCAACACTGAGAAACGCCTCGAGAGGGAGCCGGAATGGAAGGCTGCGTACAGGGAGCAAATCCACGAGATGATCTCAAGGGGAGCTGCAACCAAACTCACTCAAGAAGAACTTGATAGCTGGAAGGGACCGAAGTGGTACATCAGCCATTTAGTCGCACCAAATCCACACTCATCCTCTACCCCTGTAAGAATTGTATGGAACAGCAGCCAAGAGTTCCGCGGAGTGAGTTTGAATGACCTTTTGTACAAGGGCCCAGACGTCCTCAATCAGATCAGAGGAGTCCTTCTAAGATTCAGGACTGGATTGTACGTCGCCTTAGGCGACGTGAAGAAAATGTATAACTCTGTTTGGCTTAAAGACACAGAAGTTCATCTCCATCGATTCCTCTGGAGAGACAACCTAGAGGATGAGATTCAAACCTTCGCTGTCGTCAGGGTTAACATCGGGGACAAACCTGGTGGCTGCATTGCCCAGGTTGCTATGAGGGAGACTGCTAATCTTCCACAGTTTGCAGCCATGGTTGAAGAACGCCGTGTTCTGGTAGAAGACAGCTATGTCGATGACATATTAACATCCCACAATGACATCAAAACACTGGAAAAGATCACCAACGGAGTTGAAAAGATCTTGGAGGCTGGAAGCTTCTCCTTAAAACCGTGGATTTTGACGGGCCAAAGTGGGAGGTTAGAAACTGCAGCTAACTCCAGTAACAGTGAGACAACTTTGTCAGCGCCTAAGACTCTTGTGTTGCCAAATCAGATGCGAGACGAAGAAAGTAAAGCGCTGGGTGTCGGCTACAAACCAGAGACCGACAAACTTCGGGTGTTGACGTCCATCAATTTCTCAAAGAAGCGAGGCAAGATGAGGACGGGAATTGATTTGAAGGAAGATGAAGTAAGAAGTGGAACTCCAAACCCCTTAACTCGTCGAGTACTTCTAAGTCAGGTCGCTGGGTTCTACGACCCTATCGGGTTTGGCACTCCAGCAAAGCAGAAAGGAGTAATGCTCGTAAGGGAATCCTACCAAGAAGCAAGTATTGGTAATCCAACTAAAGATACTTGGGACGACCCACTGTCGCCAAGAATTCGGGAGGCTGCTATTAGACTCTTTGAAGAGTACGTGAAACTTGGCAAGATAAAGTTCGAAAGAAGACTCACACCTTTTGGAGCCACGGGCCGCCCTATGGGTGTCACGTTTTCGGATGGGAGTGAGGCTTCCTACGGCGCCATGCTTTATCTCCGCTGGGAAACGCAAAGAGGAGTTGTTGTGAGGTTTGTTGAATCGAAAGCCAAACTTACTCCTCTCGACCAGAAAGGGGACGTGATCAAGGCAGAGTTATGTGGCGCTGTCTTCGCAACCCGGTTGAAAAGGTACTTTGAGAAGCACTGCCGCCTTGAGGTCAAACGCTGGGTCCACTTTGTGGATAGCTTAACTATCTTAGGGGCAATCCAGAAGGATAGTTATGGCTACCAAACATTCTTCTCCAACCGAATTGGTGAAATACAGATGGCTGGGCCAGTGGATGACTGGAGGTGGGTTGACGGCAATCTCAACATTTCTGACATCGTCACTAGGGGAGCAACTCCTGAAGAGCTCGATGAAGAGTCAGAATGGCAACAAGGCCCCGAATTTCTAAAAAGACCTGAAGCTGAATGGCCTGTGAAGATGGCCAGCGAAATTGTGACCAAAGATGCTGATAAGGTAAAAAGGTTACAAAGAAAAGCATTCTCAGCTGTAACAACCAGAGCTCAATCGCAAAAGGTTGCAAAACCCT
>JARQWZ010006601.1:35000-45000 GCA_033150135.1 Gobio occitaniae | reverse complement strand
GTGTGTGTGTGTGTGTGTGTGTGTGTGTGTGTGTGTGTGTGAACAGCTGATCTACACTGGAGTGTGTGTGTGTGTGTGTGTGTGTGTAATAATTCCACACTTTTGACAGCCACTGTATGAGAAAGCAAATTAATATGCATCTAGATTAACAAACCGACGCCCTGAGAAGTTAAAACCGGGACTCGAGTGGCTAAAAATAGAGATGAACCCTTATCAATTATTAAACATGCCTGAATATAGGCGACAATCTGAATATGAAAATGAGCTTTGATTGGTCCAGACATCATGACTAAATGAATGTGTTTATGTGGTGTATGCTTAATCTCACGATAAGTGGAGCAGAATCTCACTGAGCTCATGTTAAAATGGCCAACTTTACAGCAGAAGAACACATGTTTACAGTCTGGGACAAACTGTGCTTTTGGTCTGTACGGCTAATGTTGCCCTTCATGACGACTGTGAGGGGGGGAATGTTTTTATAACATTATATAAAGCCTTAAAGTTCTGCATAATTAAGGGCGTGGCCACTTTGAGTGACAGCTGTATTGCCGTTTGTCTGCTGTCTGTTAGTCGTCACCTCAGCTCCGCCCACGTCCCGCCTCTTTGCCCATTGTCTGTTTTCCGGGAGTGACGCGCAGACAAGATGGCCGCCAGCTCGACCAGACTTTACGCTTCAGAACTGCTCATCTGGGGCCTCATTTATAAATGTTGCGTACGCACAAAAGAAGGCGTACGCCGCTCTATATGCAATAATTGGTAGTTATAAAAAGCAAACTTGACGGTAAAATGTTCGGTCCTTCATGCAAGCCTTGACCCAGGCGGACGCACAAAAACGAGTGAAATGAGAAATGGCGACACCGTCGGCAGATGAAGAAACACGTGAAAGTGTGTGAAACTGTAGACTAGGGCTGCTCGATTATGGAAAAAATCATAATTACGATTATTTTGGTCAATATTGAAATCACGATTTTGTAACACGATTATTTCACATGACTTTGGGAATGTGTTGCATTTATTAAAAAGACACCTTTCAACAATTCAATTGAAATTGTAACATTTGTTGTACTTTTTGAACTATTAAAATAAATATTATAATATATATTCAAATCAAAGTATAAAAGTATTCACGTAAAAATGATAACCACAAATAAATAAGATCAACAAAATGGTTCGGCTAAATATGCTTTTCAGGTACATCTAACATTAGTTTTCAGGTACAGAAATGTATCAAATGTAAAATAACATTGCATATTTGAGTGCATAAATTAAAGATTAATCCTATTAAACTTACAAAAGCTATTCAATCAAGAGCAGTGAGTGATGTCCTTGTCTTTTGTTGTTTGACATTAAACAGACAGCAGTAAAGGCTACTGCCCCTTTAAGACCTAATGCTACTGCCCCTTTAAGACCTAATGCTACTGCCCCTTTAAGACCTAATGCTACTGCCCCTTTAAGACCTAATGCTACTGCTCCTTTAAGACCTAATGCTACTGCCCCTTTAAGACCTAATGCTACTGCCCCTTTAAGACCTAATGCTACTGCCCCATTAAGACCTAATGCTACTGCCCCTTTAAGACCTAATGCTACTGCCCCTTTAAGACCTAATGCTACTGCCCCTTTAAGACCTAATGCTACTGCTCCTTTAAGACCTAATGCTACTGCCCCTTTAAGACCTAATGCTACTGCCCCTTTAAGACCTAATGCTACTGCCCCTTTAAGACCTAATGCTACTGCCCCTTTAAGACCTAATGCTACTGCCCCTTTAAGACCTAATGCTACTGCTCCTTTAAGACCTAATGCTACTGCTCCTTTAAGACCTAATGCTACTGCCCCTTTAAGACCTAATGCTACTGCTCCTTTAAGACCTAATGCTACTGCCCCTTTAAGACCTAATGCTACTGCCCCTTTAAGACCTAATGCTACTGCTCCTTTAAGACCTAATGCTACTGCCCCTTTAAGACCTAATGCTACTGCCCCTTTAAGACCTAATGCTACTGCTCCTTTAAGACCTAATGCTACTGCCCCTTTAAGACCTAATGCTACTGCCCCTTTAAGACCTAATGCTACTGCCCCTTTAAGACCTAATGCTACTGCCCCTTTAAGACCTAATGCTACTGCCCCTTTAAGACCTAATGCTACTGCCCCTTTAAGACCTAATGCTACTGCCCCTTTAAGACCTAATGCTACTGCCCCTTTAAGACCTAATGCTACTGCTCCTTTAAGACCTAATGCTACTGCCCCTTTAAGACCTAATGCTACTGCTCCTTTAAGACCTAATGCTACTGCTCCTTTAAGACCTAATGCTACTGCTCCTTTAAGACCTAATGCTACTGCTCCTTTAAGACCTAATGCTACTGCCCCTTTAAGACCTAATGCTACTGCCCCTTTAAGACCTAATGCTACTGCTCCTTTAAGACCTAATGCTACTGCTCCTTTAAGACCTAATGCTACTGCCCCTTTAAGACCTAATGCTACTGCTCCTTTAAGACCTAATGCTACTGCTCCTTTAAGACCTAATGCTACTGCCCCTTTAAGACCTAATGCTACTGCCCCTTTAAGACCTAATGCTACTGCCCCTTTAAGACCTAATGCTACTGCCCCTTTAAGACCTAATGCTACTGCCCCTTTAAGACCTAATGCTCGGATATGCGTCGTCTTTCTCGACTGTATAAAGTTCACTTAAGGCATATTCAGACTATGTCTGCTAGGATACTCATCAAGATGGACATGTTGACATACGTTTTGTGTGAGTTTGTCCGTTCAAGAGCAAGACTTGAAAGAGAACTCAATATTTGCGCGCTGAGAGACATGTGCGCGCTCTCGGATGAGTGCAGACACATTTTCTGACAGCGCGCGCGGCTTCTCATTCGCGTCTTCTGGCACTAAACCCGGGTGATGACGGTGAAAACGACTGGTCATATTCCAACATACGGCAGCACTCGCATGCATTGAACAAAGTTTAAAAAGAGAAAATTATTTGAAAAATATGAGGGGAAAAAAAGGACGTTTACACGGCACCCCTGCTCTCGTCAGTTTTTGTTTCTTTATTAGATTGTCATAGGTCACTCAGTTTAATTTTCAAGTGGTTAAACAGATTCGTGATGTTCCCTTGCGTTGCAGCCACTGCCATGTAGCAAATCTTGCACGTCGCATGTTTCTGCTCGTCGTCTGATTCCTCGAAGCCAAACTGTTCCCAGACAACGGAGTTGGTTTTGCCTTTTTTGCTCACCAAACGCTGCTGTAACTGCCCTCCTTCTGCCATCTTTACTCACGCCGAGTTTTTAAATTCCAGCAGATGATATGCACACGAGTAACGAGACTCACGACCTGAGAGAGAGATTGTGGCTTCGGGAGGGGCGGATGAGCGCGTGCGTGTTTCATTCAGAACGCAAGACAAAATAAGAGTGTTCTGGCAAAACTGAACATGGCAAAATAATCGTTTTTTCTCGATTGTACTATTTTGGTGATAGTTGGGAGGCAAAATTGAAATCGAAATCGAAATTCGGTTAATTGCACAGCCCTACTGTAGACTGTTGTGTGGAAGAAATGGCAAAACTGCCTCTCATAAATAACATGAAGACTTCACAAAGCAAGTCTTACAATGAACTAGGGATGGCTCGATACCACAGTTTTGTCTTCGGTACGGAACCACAATCTAATACCGAAGTACCGATATTAAATCCATACCATACAGGGTCTGAATTTTGATGCAGGTATTGCGCATAATTTTACTCACTCTCGCAAGTTTTGGATTTATGAAGCGGGAAATTACCGCAAATGTTTATTATTAAATTAATCAACAAAGATTATAACATCAATCAGTCATTTGGAAACTTTTTTGTAAGTAATTTCAGCATTACTGCGCGTCTCCATTCTCTCAAAATGAGCAGATTGCTCCTGGCTTCAAAAGACATCGCACATGCACTATAAAAGCTTCTGCACGCTCAGATTCAACACTTTCGCTTCCGTTGCAGGACAGCTGACGGAAATCACTGCCCACGTCTTTTTAAACCTCGCCAATTTGAACATGCGAGCGATTTTATAGCATTTCGTAATACATATGGGATAAGAGCTAAGAGAGAGTTTTCTTTGCGCTCAAACCAACAACAAACACACACAAGCCTAAAGAGCTTGCGCATTCCAAATTAAGTTGTTTTTCCTCAGTCAAATACACGCAAAATTATGTCAAAAATGTCCATCTTTAGTGAGTCGTCACCTAAACACAGTTGGTTATGTCTTTCGCGGATGTAAATAGTGCAATAGTGTGCGTGCAAATATTATGAAATCTAAACGTCACTGGTTGAAACGAACGCTGGAGATTTCTTTATATTTAAACGATACGATCTTATGTATGTGCGTTAATCAGTGTTAAAAGAAAATAATTGTCTAAATTAGATGGTTTGAATGCACTCACCTGTCGATCTCTTAATGTCTTGTACAAGTCAGGAATGAAGTGACGATGCTCGGCAAGGTTTGATGGTTCTTCAGCAGTTTTATAAGCAAAGTCATTCCAAATTTCACGTCTACAACTCTCTTTATTAATTCGTTTTGTGCGTGTTGAGTGAGATTCAACTCCTGTATTCATCTTGTTCTGTTGCCACATTTGCCGGTTTCGCATTAGTTTGGGTAGCGCTGCCACCTAGTGGTGAACTTCAGAACAGCAGCATATACCGAAATGAGCAAAATTATGATATCGTACCGTTTGAAATAAAATACATACCGGTATTTATCCAGTACCGGTATACCGCGCATCCCTACAATGAACAGCCGTTTGATCGATAGATAGACAGACAGACAGACAGACAGACAGACAGATGTATTAATTGTCCACTGGGGAAAGTTGTTTTCATAGTAAAATTTCTTCATCAGCTACGGAAACATGGTATTCATGCATATGCCTTTAGTTTGTTTTATTTTTGATAAAATAACGTATGACGTTTGTCTCAACCATTCAGAAAACTTAAAGAATTACATTTGCACTGAACTATTTCCCATTTCCACGTAGATTATAACCAACATCTGTAGCTTGTCAGATGCAATTAAATGGATGGAAATAAAATGCCCCTAGTGTGAAGTTGACATGTTTGTGTACTGCGTGTTATTCAAGTGTTTATTATACCTAAACATGAATAGCAGCTGAATAAGGCTCATAGTTTGGGCTCTGTTGTTATATATAAGGGCTCCCTAGTTTACAGCAATATCTTCAATAAACTTTTAGTTATAATTTAATTAATTTAAGGACAGACAGTTTTTTTTTCAGTAACCCACTGTTTAATACAAATAAATAAAAAAGCAATTTTGTAAAACTGCTGTACCGAACCGTCAGTTCTGTGTACCGTTACACCCCTAATATATATATATATATATATATATATATATATTTTTTTTTTTTTTGGTCCTCCATGTCTATATCCAAAGCAACTTAAATTCCATCCAAGACACATTTTTAATTAATTCATGCATTCACTGGGAATAAAATGAATCTGAAGCCCAAAGGTAAACGAGTTGACCATATCAAGATGGAAATATGACCATTTTTATCTAGTATTATCTCTTTACATAAATACTATTTTCTACTTAAAACTATAATTTCGTTATTTTTACTAACCCAAATAATGACTCATCCACTAGTTTGCATGTGAGGGGGAAAAAAATAGGTTCCTTTCACTTAAAAGTTGAGCTCTTTTTATTTTAATAGCCTATATCTCTTTACAAAAATATTATTTTCTACTCTAAAAAAATGATTTTGTTATTTTACTAACTCAGTGTTTTGTATGTGAAGCTGTTTCACGTGAATATTACCACAGGAGTGAAGCACAAAGCTTTATTTAGCCTAGAAAAGAGAGCACTTGTTCATTCTGTTTCAGATCTGGATCTGGTCACTCGATTTTCCGTGATTTTTAACAAAAGGCCCAGTCCATTTTATCCCAATGGACATGGACATCTCGTTTCCTTTCCCAAATCTTCACTCACGTCGCAATGTTCGCAGGGGATTATAAATGTTTCTTCCTTTCGTTTGCTTATAATTAAGTCTATTATAACTATTCACATCCTTTACTGTGGTAAAGTATAAAAAACACTGTGGGACGAATAACTTTATTTAACACAGTTTGTTCTTGTTATTAAACTTGCTAATGCGCGTCAAGTTTGGTTTATTGGAATAGCGCATTTCACACACGCGCCGGTGATTTTAGTTTCGTTTTCTCTGGCAGTGAATAATCAAACATTGCCTAAATGTCTCGACCCTGTGGAAGATAAAAGTATTTTTCCTCAGGAGAAAACACTAAGATATATTTGAGAAGGTCTATCCAGATTGTGTCACATTCCTCTCAAAGCGCAGAGCGGTATATGACACATCTTTGCGGGGAAATAGTATGAATCAAATATTTTTCTAACTAATATTTAATTTTCTTATATTCTTTAGGTTACCATTATTTACTGAAAATCGTTTAAATGTTTTATAGGCGGTATTGTTTCACTGATGGAAGTGCTAAAATAAACACGCATGCTTATGGATGTTTCAGCCTCAAATGACTTCAAAATGTAGGCTATACATATATCTGGCATAGACTACAGTATTTAAAATAGCATTTATGCATTAGTTACATTCTCAAATTAATTTACAGCGCAATCCCTGCTAAGTTTTTAGTTGAACTATAACTATAGAAGAGGATTAGTGCGTGTCGCACTCACAACACACTCGCAACGGGGGCATCACGATGGTGGAGCTCTATCGGCACAACCCTAAAAGTAGTGCGTTACAATATTGCGTTACTCCCTTAAAAAGTAACTAATTGAGTTACTTAGTTACTTTTTAAAAAAGTAATGCGTTACGTTACTTTTGCGTTACTTTTTCTCACCTGGGCTGGGCTTGTTTTTGGTTTTTGTTTATAACAAAAAAGTAATATTTTTGTGCAACGGTAAAGACCTCTTCATACCAAAATGTAAATAATGCGCCCCAGGCTGAGGTGAAACTGCAGATTCCCTCATGAACACTAGAGGGCGCAGCTCTGGATAATGGGAGAAGAGGACGCAGGAGAAAAAAGATTTACCAATAAAAACAAAAAAAATCTAGTAATTTTCATCATCAAAGGTCAGCAGCAAGACATTGGTCAATTAAATATAAATGTAGATTATGCATAAACAGGGCTCCAGAGCAGGCACGTGCAGAGGGGGGGGCTTTGGGTGCTCGAGCCCCTGCCCTTTTTCAAAATGAATCAAAAGTGCCCCTCTCAGACAAATATCAAGGATCATATCGTGGTCAATAAAACTAAATAAATGTGATTATTATAACATGACAATGTATACAATATTAACGAACGGCTCAAAAATCGGACAATTTCTGTTGAGGCGTTGTCATAACGCGTTGCTATGGGTTGCGTGCGTTTTGATTGACAGCTGATTTTCCTCTGTTCGGAAACGGCTCTCGAGACAAATATGGTCCTTTCAGAGAGTGTGTGGCCTCGCGGGAAAAAAGTAAACCAATATATTTTTTTTCATCCAGAATCAGAGCTACTGTGTTGATTTAATTACACATCTATATATTAGCTATTTTAAAGTATTACACAATCACCAATGCCCGTTTGTTAGTGTATAATACACCAACCAATCGTGATCTGGCAAAGCAAGTTCAAATTCCATTGGGCGATGTGAAGCGGTAATTTTCTGTTCTTATTCATAAATCGGTTGAAAATGACATGGACAGACGAACTAACGTTTGTGGAACGATTTCCTGCGGTTTGTCTCATTTTATTAATTGCATCACTGACAAAATGGATTTTAATTGACAACAAACAAATCCCTGCACAAAACCACAGCAGCAAAAGTCGCATTAATGGTAAGTAGTGTTAAATTCACTTGTATTTATGTATATTGATACACCGTTTACTATTTCATGAAACTATCAAAGTTAACAAAACCCAAGTGCCAGCGGCACCTACAGGTTACGTGAAAGGACTTTATTATATTAACGTTAACATTTTTGAATATTATGCAGCATTATGAAATAAGTCTCTTATGTTCATCAAGCCTGCATTTATTTGATAAAAAACAGCAATATTGCGAAATATATTAAAATAATGGTTTTCATTTTAAAATAATTTAAAATATAATTTATTCCTGTGATCACAGCTGGATTTTCAGCATCATTTCTCCACTCTTCAGTGTCACATGATCATTCAGAAATCATTCTAATATGAGGATTTAATGTCAATGATGGAAACTGTGATACTCTTTTCAAGATTGTTGGATTAATAAAAAGTTAAAAAGAACATAATGTAATAATATTTCACAATATTAGGCTACTTTTTTTCTGTATTTTTGATTAAATAAATGCAGGCTTGATGAGCATAAGGATATATATATATATATATATTGGCCCTTTTCTACATTTGAGCCCCTGAGGAACTCTCTGCACGGCCCTGCTCCAGAGTGAGACTAAATGGTCGCATTTTGCGACTAAAATTTGAGAGTGTGTGACTGAATTTTACATCCAGTCGCTCATGTGCGCCCAGTAAATTTGCCTGCTGTCGGTACTGGAGAAATTAAGAAAATACACTTACTAATTATAATTGATAGACGTTATGTCTGGCAAATTCTATCTTTGCCAGCCGTTTCTATATGAGATAATATTAAACCATTTGTCCTTGATGCATTTTTGCCATTGGCAATCCAGAAGAGAGAGATCGAGCTCACGTGGAGCTGCAGCAACAGAAACACACACCACAGTCAGCTTAATGAGTGACGATGGCCAAGAACTACACTAAAGTTTAGTCTGCTTAAACTTTAGGGATGTGCTGTGATATTAATCTAATTTTATTTTGATTTTGGCTTCCAAGAATTATAAAAAGAAGATATGAGGTAAAACTCTTCCTATAGCCGTGTTCGTCGAGCTCATCCTTCCCTTCATTTCTCCTTAAACCTAAACTAAACGTCAGACTCAGTGACTGTTGTAAACTGCAGTCTCTACTGTTGCTAAACTGCGGGATGTGTTTGATAATAAACAGATATTAAATGCACAATAATCCGCGCAAGAGACGCTGTTTCCAACTTCAAGGCGGCTTATGTGTGTGTGCTGCAAAAATAAAAATATTTATATTTACTTGCACTTAATATTTTAGGCTTCGTGTGCGCGTCTAAACCATCAAATAAACAACAAATAGCCGGTGTCAAAATGACCGGATTGGAGAGTAGTTATTTTAACAGTTTATATCTTAAATGGGCGTAAATAGTTTGGAGAAATAGGAGAATATGATATTATTAGTTCTACATTCGGTCTTAAAGGGGCAGCGTCTAATAAACCTGCTGATGATTGAGCCATTAATGCGAATCGAACAAAAGGCAAATAGAAAATATTCACATCTCTTGAATTAATAACTTTAGCTTTTATAAGCATTAATCTATCAATTTATACAGTGAAAACTATGCAGTGTTATTTTAAATTTCATTACTTTATTAGATTTCTTTGTAGGTTTGTTCTTTACTGTAATATTAATGTTAGCAGATCTTCCGAATGCTGCACACTGGTCCATTTACACACAGATGCTTTATTTTTTTGTTCAAACTTTGCGGTTTCTTTTGCTATAGATATTTTACTTTTCAGATTATAAAGCCATGTTAATTATGTTATATTATATTTTTTTATATAATAAAAATAAATAAAGTATAATAAAAAGAACCGGTAAGAATACTGTTAAAGTACCGGATCGGTAAGCAGTATCGGTAAGAGTAGTAATACCATTAAAACCTTAACGATACCGATTCCTATTAGTAATACAGTGGACATTAGCAGATTTGGTTAGCATGTTGATTTACGGTGTGCGCCCCTAAAATTTCTGGTTGTGCCCCTAAAATGTTCAGTTTGGGGCCAGTGTGCTCCTGGTGAAAAAAGTTAGTCTGGAGCCCTGGGGTTAGGTGGCTTAAGTTTTACTGTGAATTTGTAAATAAGTCAATAATAATTTTTAAATGAGTAAATTGTGTTTTGTATTTATTTATATTCATA
>JARQWZ010006601.1:12500-32500 GCA_033150135.1 Gobio occitaniae | reverse complement strand
ACACACACACACACACACACACACACACACACTCTCTCTCTCTCTCTCTCTCTCTCTCTCTCTCTCTCTCTCTCTCTGAGGTGGAAAAAAACATTTCACTGAATAAACCATAAAGAATCAAAAACAGCTGGCTTCATCTTTCATCAGCTGACTCCGTTTGATCACGTGACTGTAAAAGCCAACGCTATTGGCTCAGATAAGAAACCAATGGAAGCTCATGTCTGCCACAGAAGACAGAAAACATGCTTTGGCAAATAATTATTACACACCAAGTCATAATTATGAGATGAAAAGTCCAAATTATGGCACAAAGTTGAAATTATGACAAGTCAATCATGAGATGATCAAAATAATGAAATAAAAAGTCATGATTATGACACGTCAAAATGATCACATGCTAAATCATAATTATGAGATGAAAATATGAAAGACAAAAAGTCAAAATTATGACTTAAAAAGTTAAAGTTCTGACAAAAAGCCAAAATGATCACATACTAATTAAGTCACTTATGAGAAGAAAATTCAAATTATGGCAAAAAAGTCTAAATTATGATAATGATCACATACTAAGTCATATGATATTTATATAAAGATGAAATTATGACAGTCAATAATGTTAAAAGTCAAAATTATGACACGTCAAAATGATCACATGCTAAATCATAATTATGAGATGAAAAGATGAAAGACAAAAAGTTAAAATTCTGACAAAAAGTCAAAATGATCACATACAGAGTCATTTTATGAAATGAAGTCATAATTATTACATAAAACTAATAGTGATGACGCACTAATTTGAAATAAGTCAATTATGACATAAAAAGTACATAAAATGTATGACATAAAAGCATTAATTTCGACTGTTTGTCTTATAATGATGACTTAGTATGCCATAATTTAGACTATTTTATCATAATGACGTTATATGTCATAAATGATATTTTTCTTCATGTGATGACCGAGGTCAGATCTGAGCTGTCACTTTCACACACTCCACAGAAACACACACGAGATTAAAGTCTGAAACTTCAGTTGAAGAGGCTTCTGCTCAAACACATGATGAGTGGTTGCATCATCTGAACTAGTGCACACACACACACACACACACACACACACACACACACACACAGCTCCTGTGACAGCTCTCAGATCATGAACTCCATCAGTTTACTGAGCAAAATGATCATAAACATTTGAATAAATCATAGAAACATGAACTCGAGCAGAATCCAGTTTAGACTTCATGCCACGTCTAACACACACACACACACACACACACACACACACACACACACACACACACACACACACACACACACACACACACACACACACACACGAGCGCCTCAGTAACACACAGTTTTAAAGGTGTGCATGCATTCATCCGCTTCGCGTCATCACGTTATAACGCATGTTCGCTTATGCATGCTCACAGATTCATATCCTAAATCATAACAGCGCGTGTGTGAACACATCTCGCGCCCCGACCCGCAGCTCCTGGCGTTATTGCGCGTGTGTGTGTTTAAACTCACCCCGAGGAGTTGTCTCAATGTCAGTGTTAACATGGTAAAGCGACCCAACTTCTCCGGTTCCAGCAGGTTTTTGCGCTCGCACGCGTTTCGTCCGTCGCCTAAATGACAGCAGCTTATTGACGATCCGCGCGAGGGCTCATGGGAAATGTAGTCATGCAATAGAAGGGAAGAGACGCGCGCTTGCGCAGTCGGGAGTTATGCCATGCTGGCCTACAAATTGACGTCATGATGACTAACGTACAACAGAAGGACTACAGTATATTTTTTATTTTATATATGTTTTAATATGTAATCCTTGTTGTCTATTACAAGTTTCTTCTGGCAAAAAAAAAAAAAAAGACTACAGTATATTATGAGAAGAAAAGTCCTGACAAAAAGTTAAAATTATGACACTTAAAAAGTCAACATTATGACATAAAAAGTTAAAAATGACCACATACTAAGTCTAAGATGAAAAGATGAAAAACAAAAAGTCAAAAATTATGTCAACCTAAATCATAATTATGAGATGAAAAGATGAAATTATGACAAAAAGTCAAAATTATGTCAACCTAAATCATAATTATGAAATGAAAAGATGAAATTATGACAAAAAGTCAAAATTATGTCAACCTAAATCATTATGAGATGAAAAGATAAAATTATGACAAAAAGTCAAAATTATGTCAACCTAAATCGACAAAAAGTCAAAATTATGTCAACCTAAATCATAATTATGAAATGAAAAGATGAAATTATGACAAAAAGTCAAAATTATGTCAACCTAAATCATAATTACGAGATGAAAAGATGAAATTATGACAAAAAGTCAAAATTATGTCAACCTAAATCATAATTGAGATGAAAAGATGAAATTATGACAAAAAGTCAAAATTATGTCAACCTAAATCATAATTATGAAATGAAAAGTTAAAATTATGACAAAAAGTATGACATACTAAGTCAATAATGAGATTAAAAATCTAAATTATGATTTACAAAGTTAAGATAATCACATAGTACTAAATCATAATTATGAGAAGAAAAGTCAAAATTATGACAAACTATTTTGAAATTATGACTTAAGTCAATTATGACATTAAAAGTTACAATTATCACATACTAAGTATGAAATGAAAAGACGAAATTATGACAAAAAGTCTAAATATTGAGTCATTCGCCATTTATGAGATGGTCATAATTTATTACATAAAAAGTCAAAATTATGACACACTAATTTAAAATTATAACGTCAATTATGACATAAGAAGTATATAAAATGATGACATAGAAAGTCATAATTTCATTTTCTTTTTATCTCTTATAATTTCAGCTGTTTGCATCGTAATTATGACTTAGTATTTTGACTATTTTATCTCAATGAATTAATATGTCATAAATAAGATATAGTTATATTCTTCTATTCAGAAGAACTGCATCGATTTGTGTATGTTATATAACTTACAGCTGACACACAACATGATCTGCTTTTGTTTATTCAACATTAAGATTTGACCTCACCAAATATAGCAATCAGGCATAACATTATGACCAGGTGAAGTGAGTAACACTGATGATCAGTGTGTGTGAATAACGGCGGCTCAGACGGGTTGGATTTCATGATTTATTTGTGATACATTATTTACACACATGTTTACTATACACATGATCAAGCAATACTTTATAGACAGAACCGCAGGAGCTGGAGTTCCTCTTTAGTCTCTCGTTCACAGATCAACCGGTTGTCCAGAAATAAAGAGCCACGCTTTACTTCAGAAACAAGACGGGAAAGTAAAGGAGAATGAAATGGGATAAAAAAAATCATATCATTCTATCTGTGTCAGCATTTGCGTCTCTTCAAGCTTTATTCAGAGTAAATATATATGCTATGTCTTTATTTTCATAATACATAAAGGTAATTCGTATTGGGGTGGGTAACATTCTGTTCAATACATTCATTTGCATTTATTTATCATCGTCTTACACACTTTGAGATGTTTTGAACATTTAACCTGGTTTTGACTGATAACCGATAAACTCTTCATCTGGTTAACCGGAAAGCTTCATCGTAAAGGTTTTGCTACTGTCGTTTGACATCAAAATGTTGTATTTTATACCTCAAATTCATAAGGACGGCCTCTTGAAGTCAACATGAAATCGAAATAAATTCCTGTGAGCGATTCATCATTCTAGAGAAAATAAAAGTTTGTCTTTGTGATCTTTCATCACCTTCCTTCTTCTTGACTGACATCAGGAATCAATATTTCTCAAGGCTCAATATTTTCATCATCATCATCATCATCATCCAATCAGTTCTTCACATCACACTGGCTTGTGAACACCAGGTTTTCATTTATTACCATTGAGTTTGTCAAAACCCAGATCTCAACAGGCTTGAAAAGTAGCTGGTTTGTGACGTTCCTCTACGCTACAAAAATGATGCTCTTCCTCAGTATCTGTGTCTTGTTTTCCATGTAGATGCAAGCAGAAATTAAGAGGTTAACCACAAACACAAGCACGATAAGTCATGCCAGCACACCGAACTTCACACCGACTGCCACAATGAGCAATTAATGCCATTTTAAAAGATTAGTTCACTTTTAAATACACTTTTGCTGATCATTTCCTCCCCCTCATGTGATCCAAGATGTCCATGTCTTTCTTTCTTCAGTCGAAAAGAAATGAAGGTTTTTGATGAAAACAGTCCAGGATTGTTCTCCATTTAATGGACTTCAATGGGCTCCAAACGGTTCAAGGTCCAAATGACAGTTTCAGTGCAGCTTTAAACGACCCCAGATGATGAATAAGGGTCTGATCTAGACAAACCATCAGTTTCTGAGAGAAACCCAGCAGTATTTATGCTATTATTTTACCTCTTATCAGACGAGCGTGATCATCTCTGAGCTCCGCCATAACTTCCGTCAAGTGAGGTCAAAATACGAGCGTGGTCATAGATATATCGATAGTAGATGCCTCATTCTACTGATCGTGCAGTCACTAATGAGGCATCTACGTATATATCTATGACCACGCTCGTATTTTGACCTCACTCAGCGGAAGTTATGGCTGAGCTCAGAGATGATCACGCTCGTCTGATAAGAGGTAAAATAATAGCATAAATACTGCTGGGTTTCTCTCAGAAACTGATGGTTTGGCTAGATCAGACCCTTATTCATCATCTGGTGTCTGGATGTCTGGATTGGTCTGGATGTTGTCGGCATGACTCAAGTTTCATTACAATATGCTAATTTAATCAAAAGTTATTCGCATTTTGGAAACCTTTGACCAGGAGGTGGCGCTGCTTCAAAACTAGTGCACAGTGCCGAAGACACATACCTATTTCTATTACGATATACCAATGCTTCGGTAAAATATGGCATTTTACAACAAAACGCTGATATGAGAAAATCGTTTGACTCTGAATATAAAGAGACCAGTTTTGATTTTTGGCCAAACCGTTCAGAAGTTATGGACATGAGCCATTTTTCATATCTCCTGACCACTAGGTGGCGCTGTGCCGAAACTGTGCAGGTCGCCTCAGGTCATGGTGGTCATAACACACACCAAGTCCAGGCCAGAATATGCTAAAGTGTTGTAGAGATATAGCCTCACGTCTATTTTGGGGTGCTGGTCATCAAATTTGTTTGCGCATTATTCAAGAACGGTTTGACTAATCAACTTGAATTCCATCAGTTTTTGTCGCCATGGTCTGAAGATGACCTGGGCCAATTTTGGGGAAATCGAAGCAATGGGTGTCAATCAAATCGTCTTGAGCCAAGGAATCAGAGAAAAACAGAATTTTAACCTTACAGTTCAAACGTTATTAGTATAAACAGTAGGTGGCGCTAGAGGGACTGAGTTAGAAAATCCAAAATCGCTGTGGTTCATGTTTAGACTCTCTTCTATCTGTGTGCCAAATTTCATAACTTTCCCACAAGTATTATATGGGCGGCCATAGACTCAAGAGTGGAAGAAGAAGAGGAAGAATAGGAACGCCAATGGATACAATGGGAGCCTTCGGTTCTGGGCCCCTAATTATCCAAAAATCAGCCAATGGACAAAAATCAACTTAATTCAAAGGGAAAACAAGATGATTTTTCTGACCCCACAAACTAATTTTTCAGTAAACAAGACTTAATATCTTCAGTCATTTTGCTTCTGAAGTTTTGTGATTTTTGCCCAAATTGTTCAGAAGTTATGAACAAAAAGAAGCATTTTTCATATCTTCTGACCACTAGGTGGCGCTGTGCCTAAACTGTGCAGGTCGCCTCAGGTCATGGTGGTCATAACACACACCAAGTTTGGTCAGAATACGCTAAAGCGTTGCGGAGATACAGCCTCACGTTCATTTTGGCGTTCTCTTTATAAACGTAAGTGAAACTTTGGACAGTAGGTGGCGCTAGAGCGATTGAGTTAGAGACTCCAAAATAACTGTGGTTCATGATCAGACTCTCCTCTATCTGTGTGCCAACTTTCACAACTTTCTCACAAGTGTTTCTATGGGCTGCCAATAGAATCAAGAGCGAAAGTAGAAGAATAGGAACGCCAATGGATACAATAGGAGCCTTCGGTTCTTGGCCCTTAAATATCCAAATATCAGCCAATAGAGAAAAATCAACTTAACTCAAAGGGAAAACAAGATGATTTTTCTGACCCCACAAACTCATTTTTCAGTAAACAAGACTTAATATTTTCAGTCATTTTCAGTCGTTTTGTGATTTTTGAAGAATAGGAACGCCAATTGATACAATGGGAGCCTTTGGTTCCTTAATATCTTCAGTCATTTCGCTTCTCCAGTGTTATTTGTGCTGGAAAACAAGACACAAGTACTGAGGAATCGACCCATTTTTCCCCATAATCTCCTTCTGAAATACATAAGCAGGGTCGGCAGAAAAACAACACGTTCCCTGTTGGTCTAACAGTCGACAGACGAAAACGGACGAAAGCAATAAATCAATATCAAGAGCTGAACGCATTAGGGTTGTTCTTTCTATGTACAAAGAAAACTTAGATCAAAAGAAATCAACATCGAGTCCCGTTGACGGAGATCCGATCGGATCGGCTTCATCCGAGGTATGGATGTTCGCTCTGAAAGTTGTAGTCCGGACAGACCTTCTGCACCAGCTTGTAATCGAAGCTGAAGAAGGAGATGAAGATGCAGATGACCTTGAAGGGTTTTGCGCAGAGCCAGGATGAGTGGGACTGGGTGTTTTCGGTGAAGCAGGTCTGGGATGGGTCGTAGAGGCAGGGTTTGGGCTTCTTGGAGCGGTCCGTCTTCTCGTACTCCACGCGACAGTTGAAGGTTTTGATGTCTTTGGGGTCGATGGTGGACTGTTGCGGCGGGTGGAACTGGATCTCCGGGTGGAGCGGGTTCTGGAGAACCTCGAACTCCACCACCTTGGTGGGCGGAACGATGCTGACCGACACGTTCCCGAGGCTGGAGGAGTTGTGGCGGAAGTAGACGGTGAACGTCCCGTTAACGTGATCCACGATCTTTCCGGTCACCAGGAGGCTGAACTTCAGCGTCTTGACGTTGAAGTAGAAGTCGCCCCAGCCGAAGATCTTTTTAGTCTTCATGGAGGTTTTGAGGGAGGGTTTGCGTTTGGGTCGGTAGCCGGTTTGCTCCAGCAGCTGCGATTGGTTGCGGCTCCAGTCGTACGGGTTCTGGAAGCTGAAGGTGGGCGGCTTGGGCTTCACTGGCGCGTGGTCCATTGTGGAGAATATCCTGGAGGTCTGGTACGGAGGTTTGACTCCGTGCGGGAGGCTCTTGAAGACTGTGCTGGACGGTCCCTGCTCCAGGTAATCCAGAGATTTGCCCACCTGTTTCTCCAAGCCGTGCACCTGAGGACACACACACACACACACACACACGTGGAGACGTCAGCGTTTGACAGACAGTGACAAACGTTGGACTTTCAATAGGAAATATGATACGGGACTAATTCAGCTTCATTTGATTTGTAGGTAAATAGTTAAACATTGAAGTATAACATTTTTTTAAAATATTTAATTACATTATACATCAAAATTTAAATAACTAATAAATAAATATTAAGAATAAAGATGATGACTGTAATGCTGCGTTCACACCAAACGCGATTAGAGCGTCTGGGGCGAGTGATTTCAAAGTTGAGTCAATGGAAAGGCGCGTTTCGAGCGGGGCGGAGGACGCGAATCCGTCTCATTCGCGCGTCCAGTTCGCGCGAATGACGCGAGTTGGACGCGAATTGAGCGTCTTGCGCGATACAAGCGTTACACGCGAATGGTGCTTTTGTGCATTCACGCGTTTGAAGCGAATTCGCGTCTGACTCCCGAGTTAAAAAATTTGAACTTTGGCGTCAATTCGCGGCGCGTTAACCAATCAGGAGCCTGCTCGCTGCTGTCACGTGGTAAAGTGACGTGATGAGAAACCCGCATAATTTATAAATACTACTATTGTGTCACAAAATGTAGTTTGAATGGTGAGAATGTAGTTGTTTAAAGCTCAAATCGGTGGTTTATTTATAAAGAGAGCGCCTATTTAAAAAAATAATCTTGTGTTTTTGAGTTGTGAGATCCAGGCGATCAGCGGGCGCTCAGCGCTCATAACCCCGGCGAGAGCAGCCTTTCCTCGGCCAGTCCTTCTGCCGCTGCCTCTGATGTCCTGTAGTCAGAGGCGCAGCTAAGGGGGGGAAAGTTAGGACGATTCTAAGGGCCCACACACTTTTGGGGCCCCCTGAGATGATCTTGGATAGCTAGGTTGGTGTGGTAGAGGGCCCAACATCAAATTCTTTCATAGGGCCCAAAATTGCTAGCGGCGCCCCTGCCTGTAGTGGTTCATCTTGTGTAGATCTAACGGCCGATCTTTGCTCTCATGACTCTATACTTTGTTGTCTGCCAAATCATTTTGACTGAGGGCAAAGAGAAATTTCATTACTTTATTTTTTAAGGATATTTAAATATACATGCAGTGAAGATAATGTAGGAGTCGCCTGGACCACATTTGTGTGGCTATTAATGTTTAATATATATTTATAATGAAAATGAAAAGAGGCAGAGGGGTGTTTTATGACATTTTTCTCCTGGAGTGCCTTGAACGCGTGTCAATTTCGCTTCCAGCTAGCGCTCGATTTCTATGCGCGTCCAATTCGCTGCAGACGCGCGAATGGATTAAAAATGTTCGCGCGTGAAACTAGACGCGGTAGACGCGATTTTGACGCTCTATACGCGTTTGGTGTGAATGCAGCATAAGACTATTTTGTTAAAATAATTAAACATTTAAATATTTTTTAATTCAATACATAAAGAGAATTTGCACATTTCAATATCTAAATATAAGAATTAAATATTAAAACGATTTAAATAATTCCTGAAAAAATATGCAGCATGAAATGTTGATGAGCTCATGTTAAATTCAGTGAGTGGCGTTCAGCTATCAGTTATTGTATGTATGTATATCTATTCATGAAAATAATATTAAAATAAATAAACCAAAGAGAGTGATGGATTCTGGGATGCGTGCAGTCCTGATGGATTCTGTATTATTTGCTTTAACACTGAAAACACAATCAGATTTTGTACTTTTAGAGGGAATGATTATCAATGACTCAATCAGAGTGAACACACAGAACAGAATCAATGACTCGAGATCTGAGACCCCAGATCCAGAACCAGCGCTGGGACGATCCTGAGCGTCTGTGGAGTTTCTCTGCTGCCATTCATAATTCATAAGCTGTCTGTCTGTCTGTGTGTGTGTCTGTATGTCTGTCTGTGTGTGTGTCTGTCTGTGTGTCTGTCTGTATGTCTGTCTGTGTGTGTGTCTGTATGGCTGTCTGTGTGTGTGTCTGTATGGCTGTCTGTGTGTGTGTCTGTCTGTGTGTGTGTCTGTATGTCTGTCTGTGTGTCTGTATGTCTGTCTGTGTGTGTGTCTGTATGTCTGTCTGTGTGTGTGTCTGTATGTCTGTCTGTCTGTGTGTGTGTCTGTATGGCTGTCTGTGTGTGTGTCTGTCTGTCTGTGTCTGTCTGTGTGTGTGTCTGTATGGCTGTCTGTGTGTGTGTGTGTGTGTGTCTGTATGGCTGTCTGTGTGTGTGTCTGTCTGTCTGTGTCTGTCTGTGTGTGTGTCTGTATGGCTGTCTGTGTGTGTGTCTGTATGTCTGTCTGTGTGTGTGTCTGTGTGTGTGTCTGTATGTCTGTCTGTGTGTGTGTCTGTATGTCTGTCTGTGTGTGTGTCTGTATGGCTGTCTGTGTGTGTGTGTGTCTGTATGTCTGTCTGTCTGTGTGTGTGTCTGTATGTCTGTGTGTGTGTGTGTGTGTGTGTGTGTGTCTGTTTGTCCGTGTGTGTGTGTGTCTGTCTGTGTCTGTGTGTCTGTCTATCTGTGTGTGTGTGTGTGTATGTCTGTCTGTCTATCTGTGTGTGTGTGTGTGTGTGTGTGTGTCTGTCTGTCTGTGTCTGTCTGTCGGTGTGTGTGTGTGTGTGTCTGTCTGTCTGTGTGTGTGTGTGTGTGTGCCTGTCTGTCTGTAAGTCTGTGTGTGTGTGTGTGTGTGTGTCTGTGTGTGTGTCTGTATGTCTGTGTGTGTGTGTGTCTGTCTGTCTGTGTGTGTGTGTGTGTGCCTGTCTGTCTGTGTGTGTGTGTGTCTGTCTGTAAGTCTGTGTGTGTGTGTGTGTGTGTGTGTGTGTGTGTGTGTGTGTGTCTGTCTGTCTGTCTGTCTGAATGTCTGTGTGTGTGTGTGTGTGTGTGTGTGTCTGTCTGTAAGTCTGTGTGTGTGTGTGTGTGTGTGTGTGTGTGTGTGTGTGTCTGTCTGTCTGTCTGAATGTCTGTGTGTGTGTGTGTGTGTGTGTCTGTCTGTCTGTCTGAATGTCTGTGTGTGTGTGTGTGTGTGTGTGTGTGTGTGTGTGTGTGTCTGTCTGTGTGTGTGTCTGTGTGTGTGTCTGTAAGTCTGTCTGTCTGTCTCTCTCTCTCTCTCTGTGTGTGTGTGTGTGTGTGTGTCTGTATGTCTGTCTCTCTGTGTCTGTCTGTCTTTGTGTCTGTCTGTCTGTCTGTGTGTCTGTCTGTCTCTCTCGGTGTGTGTGTGTGTGTGTGTCTGTATGTCTGTCTGTGTGTGTCTGTCTGTCTTTGTGTCTGTCTGTCTGTGTGTCTGTCTGTGTGTGTGTGTGTGTGTGTCTGTGTGTGTGTCTGAGTGTCTGTCTGTCTGTCTGTGTGTGTGTCTGTCTGTCTGTCTGACTGTGTGTGTGTGTGTGTGTGTGTGTCTGTCTGTCTGTGTGTGTGTGTGTGTGTGTGTGTGTCTGTGTGTCTGAGTGTCTGTCTGTCTGTGTGTGTGTGTGTGTGTCTGAGTGTCTGTCTGTCTGTATGCTGTCGCCTCTCTCAGGGAGATGTTAATGATGTTGTCTGTGCTCTTGAGAGATGTCGAGTGTTCACTCTCTTTAGCTCCTGCTGTTTAATCCTGAGAGTGTGTGAAGATTAATAAAGACAGATCGACTGGAATTGAAGACGCTTCTGGTTCTTAAAGTATCTGATGTCATTCTGTTCTCATTTATCCACATCACACACACACACACACACACACACACACACACACACACACACACACACACACACACACACACACACACATGTTTCCATCCATCCATCTTCTTCCGCTTATCCGGGGCCGGGTCGCGGGGGCAGCAGTCTAAGCAGAGATGCCCAGACTTCCCTCTCCCTAGACACTTCCTCTAGCTCTTCCGGGGGGACACCGAGGCGTTCCAAGGCCAGCCGGGAGACATAATCCCTCCAGCGTGTCCTCGGTCTTCCCCGGGGCCTCCTCCCGGTTGGACATGCCCGAAACACCTTCCCGGGAAGGCGTTCTGGAGGCATCCGGAACAGATGCCCGAGCCACCTCAGCTGTCCCCTCTCGATGTGGAGGAGCAGCGGCTCTACTCCGAGTTCCTCCCGAGTGACTGAGCTTCTCACCCTATCTCTAAGGGAGCGCCCAGCCACCCTGCGGAGAAAGCTCATTTCGGCCGCCTGTATCCGGGATCTTGTCCTTTCGGTCATGACCCAAAGCTCATGACCATAGGTGAGAGTAGGAACGTAGATTGACCGGTAAATCGAGAGCTTCGCCTTACGGCTTAGCTCTTTCTTCACCACGACAGACCGGTACATCGACCGCATTACTGCAGAAGCTGCACCGATCCGTCTGTCAATCTCCCGTTCCATCCTCCCCTCACTCGTGAACAAGACCCCTAGATACTTAAACTCCTCCACTTGGGGCAGGAACTCTCCACCAACCTGGAGTGGGCAAGCCACCCTTTTCCGACTGAGGACCATGGCCTCGGATTTGGAGGTGCTGATCCTCATCCCAGCCGCTTCACACTCGGCTGCAAACCGTCCCAATGCATGCTGAAGGTCCTGGTTAGAAGGGGCCAACACGACAACGTCATCTGCAAAGAGCAGAGACGAAACCGTGTGGTCCCCAAACCTGACACCCTCCGGCCCTTGGCTGCGCCTAGAAATTCTGTCCATAAAAATTATGAACAGAACCGGCGACAAAGGGCAGCCCTGCCGGAGTCCAACATGCACCGGGAACAAGTCTGACTTACTGCCGGCAATGCGGACCAAACTCCTGCTTCGGTCATACAGGGACCGGACAGCCCTCAGCAGAGGACCCCGGACCCCATACTCCCCGAGCACCCTCCACAGGACGCCGCGAGGGACACAGTCGAATGCCTTCTCCAAATCCACAAAACACATGTGGACTGGTTGGGCAAACTCCCATGAACCCTCCAGCACCCTGTAGAGGGTATAGAGCTGGTCCAGTGTTCCGCGACCAGGACGAAAACCACACTGTTCCTCCTGAATCCGAGGTTCCACTATCGGCCGGATTCTCCTCTCCAGTACCCTGGCATAGACTTTCCCGGGGAGGCTGAGAAGTGTGATCCCCCTGTAGTTGGAACACACCCTCCGGTCCCCCTTTTTAAAAAGAGGGACCACCACCCCGGTCTGCCATCCCAGAGGCACTGTCCCCGACCGCCACGCGATGCTGCAGAGGCGTGTCAGCCAAGACAGCCCCACAACATCCAGAGACTTGAGGTACTCAGGGCGGATCTCATCCACCCCCGGTGCCTTGCCACCGAGGAGTTTCTTGACCACCTCGGTGACTTCAGCCCGGGTGATGGACGAGTCCTCCTCTGAGCCCCCAGCCTCTGCTTCCTCAATGGAAGACGTGACGGCGGGATTGAGGAGATCCTCGAAGTATTCCTTCCACCGTCCGACAACATCCCCAGTCGAGGTCAACAGCCGCCCATCGCCACTGTAAACAGTGTTGGTAGGGCACTGCTTCCCCCTCCTGAGGCGCCGGACGGTTTGCCAGAATCTCTTCGAGGCCAGCCGATAGTCTTTTTCCATGGCCTCACCGAACTCCTCCCAGGCCCGAGTTTTTGCCTCCACGACCACCCGGGCTGCAGTCCGTTTAGCCTGTCGGTACCTGTCAGCTGCCTCAGGAGTCCCACAAGCCAGCCAGGCCCGATAGGACTCCTTCTTCAGCTTGACGGCATCCCTTACTTCCGGTGTCCACCACCGGGTTCGGGGATTGCCGCCTCGACAGGCACCGGAGACCTTGCGTCCACAGCTCCGAGCAGCCGCTTTGACAATGGAGGTGGAGAACATGGTCCACTCGGACTCAATATCTCCAGCCTCCCTCGGGATCCGGTCGAAGCTCTGCCGGAGGCAGGAGTTGAAGATCTCTCTGACAGGAGACTCGGCCAAACGTTCCCAGCAGACCCTCACAGTACGCTTGGGTCTACCGGGTCTGTCCAGCTTCCTCCCCCGCCATCGGATCCAACTCACCACCAGGTGGTGATCAGTTGACAGCTCCGCCCCTCTCTTCACCTGAGTGTCCAAGACATACGGCCGCAGATCAGATGAAACGACCACAAAGTCGATCATTGACCTACGACCTAGGGTGTCCTGGTGCCATGTGCACTGATGGACACCCTTATGCTTGAACATGGTGTTCGTTATGGACAAACTGTAACTAGCACAGAAGTCCAATAACTGAACACCACTCGGGTTCAGATCAGGGGGGCCGTTCCTCCCAATCACGCCCCTCCAGGTTTCACTGTCATTGCCCACGTGGGCGTTGAAGTCCCCCAGTAGAACGACGGAGTCCCCAGTCGGAGCACTCTCCAGCACCCCTCCCAGAGACTCCAAGAAGGTCGGGTACTCTGCACTGCCGTTCGGCCCGTAAGCACACACAACAGTGAGAGACCTATCCCCGAGCCGAAGCCGCAGGGAAACGACCCTCTCGTTCACCGGGGTAAACTCCAACACATGGCAGCAGAGCTGGGGGGCTATAAGCAAACCCACACCAGCCCGCCGCCTCTCACCATGGGCAACTCCAGAGTGGTAAAGAGTCCATCCCCTCTCGAGGAGTGTGGTTCCAGAGCCCAAGCCATGCGTGGAGGTGATTCCGACTATCTCTAGTCGGAACCTCTCAACCTCACGCACAAGCTCAGGCTCTTTCCCCGCCAGCGAGGTGACATTCCATGTCTCAAGAGCCAGTTTCCGTGTCCAGGGATCGGGTCGTCTAGGCCCCCGCCTTCGACTGCTGCCCGATTCGCTTTGCACCGGCCCCTTACGGTCCCTCCCGTGAGTGGTGGGCCCACGGGAAGGTGTCCCCACGTCGCTCCTTCGGGCTGAGCCCGGCCGGACCCCGTGGGGGAAGGCCCGGCCACCAGGCGCTCGCATACGAGCCCCAACCCCAGGACACACATGTTTGTTTTTGTGAAATGTGAGGACATTCCATAGGCGTAATGGTTTTTATACCGTACAAACCGTATTTTCTATCCCCTTACACTGCCCCTAAACCTACCCATCACACACACACACACACACACACACACACACACACACTGCCCCTAAACCTACCCATCACACACACACACACACACACACACACACACACACACACACACACACACACATGTTTGTTTTTGTGAAATGTGAGGACATTCCATAGGCGTAATGGTTTTTATACCGTACAAACCGTATTTTCTATCCCCTTACACTGCCCCTAAACCTACCCATCACACACACACACACACACACACTGCCCCTAAACCTACCCATCACACACACACACACACACACACACACACACACACACACACACACACACACACACACACACACACACACACACACACTGCCCCTGCCCCTAAACCTAGCCCTCACAGGAGACTGTGCAGTTCACTTTCTGTGAAAAAAAACTCATTCTGTGTGATTTATAAGCATTTTGAAAAGTGAGGACATGGGGAACGTCCTCATATTTCACCCTCTTTTTGTAATACCTGTGTCATTCCCATGTCATTATACACATTTGTGTCCTGATATTTCACAAAAACATGCCCACTCTCTCTCTCTCTCTCTCTCTCTCTCTCTCTCTCTCTCTCTCTCTCTCTCTCTCTCTCTCACACACACACACACACACACACACACACAGTCTTGACCAAAATTATGCACCTTTTTATGGAAATAACATCACAACATGTGTTTCCATCCAGAGGTTTTAAATGATTCCTCAAACATTCCCTCAGTGTGAGCGGATGAATCCTGACATTATCTCATGATGTCTCGTCCTACACACACACACACACACACACACACACTCCACACACTCCATCCGTTAGCGTTAGCAGAACCGTTGCCAAACATAAAACAGGATAAGAACATCATAACCACCGAATAATGATCCGATCTCAGACTCTTCACGGTCAGCGTATATTTATATATTTAACTAAAACTGCAGACTTTGCAATTTGATAATCGCTGTAAGCCGTCACACACACACTTCATGTCACATGAAATAAACATCCCATCACACACACGGTCCACTCTTGTCTTCATCCCGGGTCTCGAGCTTCATCTTATTCCCATCCGGAGACACAAGCGTCCGTTCCGGCGCTCATCCATCAGAGCGGCCGCTCATCTATTCAATCAGTAAATTAATTTAACTGCGTGTTTGCGGGATCGAAGCGATCAGAGCGATTGATTGAAGTGGAATAAGTGAGGGAATATTGATCAGCGCCAGCATAGATTAAAAAAAGAGCTGATGACGGACGCGTATCGAGCGGAGAGGGACTGAAGTGCTTCAGGAGAGCGGGCACAACCCAACGCTTTCGGACTGTCTCAGTTTGTGTAAATCCACTTGGGGTTCAGAGTATTTATTGTTTCACACATTAATTTCACACACAATTACGATGCGCTTATGCAAGAAAAATATCCATATTTAAAACTTTATCAAGTAAACTTTCGGCCTCCGCCTTCCCTGTTCAATTTATGGAGAAAGTGTTGAAAGGTGGATGGAAAGACTAATGTGGCGTTCACACCGGACGCGATTCGCGCGAAGGTGGACGCTTGAACATTTTGAGTTTACTCGCTTCATTCGCGCGTGACATTCACTTCACAACAGACGCGAATTCGCCTCATGGGCGGAGCTTCTGAGAAATGGCTGACATGTCTTTTTTTTGTTAAAATCTACTGTTAATGTTTGACAAAACGTAGTTTTAAGACTTTTTCAGTTGATAATGTAGTTGTTTAAAGCTCAAATCTGTGGTTTATTTATATAAAGAGAGCCTATTTGAACATGTGATGTGGTGTTTGATGTGGTGAGCTCCAGTGGATCAGCGGCGCACATTAACCCGGTGAGATCAGCCTTTCCTCAGCCAGTTCTTCTGCCGCTGGCTCTGATGTCTCTGTGGCGGCTCCAGATATAATTCGTCTTGTAACGGCCGATCTTTGCTCTCATGGATCTATAATTTGTTCCCTGGCAAATCGTTTAGACTGAAGGCAAAGATAAGTTTCATTACTTTATATTTTTAGGCTATAACTGTACGTTGCAGTTGTAACGTTAGCCTACTAGCACTGACTTTGAATGTTTGACTGAATTGTTTGCTTTATTTCATGTGTAGCTTATTATACCTTTTACTTACAGTTATACCTTTGTATTATTGATCACACATAAACTTGCATTTAACAAAAAGAGACTGGGTTGTGTTTCATGTCATCTAATGTTATCACAGTGATAATCATATTGTCTGAACCAGATATTAATATACAGATTTTCTCCTCATTGTTGTCACTACTAGAGCAAGCTCCTGATTGGTTAACGCGGCGCGAAATATCTGCCAAAGTTCAGATTTTTCAACTTGAGCGATTCGCACGAATCGCGCGTTCAAAACGCTCAATTTGCGTCCTTCGAGCCGCCTCAATCGCGCGAATCGCGCCACAGAATGCCATTTGGCGTCTCTGCATTGATTTAACATGTAAATCACTCACGCAAATCGCGCGAATCGCGTCCGGTGTGAACGCACCATAACGCGAGCAGGTCCGCTCGTCATGACGTCACGAACACATCTTGAGTTTCACTTTCAACATTCAACACTTTTCCACAGAAGGCGGAGGCCGAAAGTTTACTTGATAAAGTTTTAAATATGGATATTTTTCTTACACAAACGCATCGATTCGCTTCAGAAGGCCTTTATTAACACCCCAGAGCCGCATGAAAAGAAAGTAGAATGTCATACACACCTAGGATGACTTGAGCGTGAGTAAATTATGGACTAATTTTCATTTTTGGGTGAACTATCCCTTTAAGTGGCGTGTGGATCACTGTATGTGCGTTCACCATCACGCTCCAAAAGTGTTAAGCTTTGTTTATACTTTCGTCTGGCTCCGCAGTCTCGTCCGATTGGCTCAATGGGAAACAAAATGGGGTCTTGCGCTCTCAAAGCGTACGACCGCCCACTCCGCGATGATGCCCCCTCGTGCGGACGAAAACAAAGATTTGCATGAGCTGTTCCTATGCCACGCTGATGATAAAATGTGCGTCCCATTTGAATTCTATTGAGAATACAGTAAAATACTACGGAGGAAGTCCAACATGAGCTACTAAAATGACTGATGAAGATCATCCTGCATGCTTTATAAACTCCTGATGACCACATTTATTAGAGTTTATCACAGTCTATTGTATTTATTGTGGTAAATTTTGACTAGTTGTAGATTTTATAATAGATAATCAGTTAAGGGAATAGATGTTCCACTAAAGATGTATGTCTGTGGCATGATGTAGATATAGTTTCTAACTGTGTTGTATTTGATTAGAAAAAAAGAAAGAGAAAAGTTCTCATTGGTCTGCATGGTAACGAGGAGCCATCAATGGTGTCGCTTTGTAAATAAACCCTTATTGTAACAAATGCTATAGTTAAACAATTACAACAACTATGTGTTAGTTTTAAGGCTGAGTACAAGTTAGAAAGAGCTTTAAAATATGGATCTTCTTGAATTATTGACTAAACATTCCCCCATAACCACGCCCCCAACAAAGCCCCGCCCCCTCTGGTGAGTACCGGCACATTATTTTCCACTAAAATACAGTTTTTGGAAGTGAAAAACCGTAAATTGATATTCCCAGAATTCCCTGCGTGACACTCAAAGGGGTGATGAACTGAGAATTCAACTTTCCCTTGAGCCTTTGATATATATAAAGGTCATGGTCATATTAGAATATCCTGTAAGTTTTCCACTATTATGAATGCATGGATGAACTTTATTTTTAATGAATATCCAGCTCACGTGGGGAAGACATTGCACGTCTGTTCCTTCATTTCACCGCGGATTCGTTTGTAAACAAGAGACTGATTTGCAGACCGGATGAGTAGACATGAATGAATCGGTTATATCCACCGATCGGGGGGGCCAAGTAATAAAATATAACATTACTATCAACCGCGGGTGGATGAGAGATAAATTAGTAGGTGCGTTTACATGGAGCACTGTAATCGGTTTAAAAGTCCAATCCGAATGAAAATGCTCTATATAAACCCACATGAAAAAATACTATAGTATATTATAGTAAAATTACTCTAGTAAATACTATAGTGTTTTTGAACCGTACTATAGTAAATATACTACAGTAAATTAACAAAGTGTTGTAAATACTATATATCCTACAATTTACTGTAGTATCTTTACTATAGTATGGTTCAAAAACACTATAGTATTTACTTAAGTAATTTTACTATAATATACTATAGTATTTTTTCATGTGGGAACACCTCAATCGGAATAAAAATGCCCAAACTGAATGAAAGTGTGATGTGTTTGAGAGGGGTGGGATAAACCTTTTCATGAACCGATCAAACGAAAAATTCCACCATATAAATGACCTGATCTGATTACTGTGAAGGCAACTGAAGGCTAATGTTGACAAGAGAGGAAGGTTAATTTTTCTGAGGTATTAAACTTTTTATTTTGTAACATGTTATGAACATAATGTTGGAATAATGACACAGACAGCATCTCATCTCCAGCGTTTGTCCGAGGCTTCAACTGCGCCTGACAGAAGAATCAAGTTTTCTGAGGTGATTCTTACACTTTACAACAAATAATAAATAGCTTTTGTTAAACTGTATAAGTCCTGGTGGCCGCTGAGAGTTGCCATGGCAACAGGGAACATTCAAGCTGCAGGAGAGGACCTGTCGATATTTCTCTCTGTTTCTCGTAAGTTATACCGTATATATATATAAAAGTTCAACAACTGCTTCAAATTGGTTAAGTAACCAGGGCAGAAAATAGCCTGATATATTGTGTTCAGAGTACTTATAATATCCCAAATGTTTCCAACTATTTGTAAATGGTGAGAACCGGGACGTGTGAGGGCGTGGCCTGTCGATGACATCATATCCGCGTTAGTTTGCGGTTTTATTCTGCAGAAACGCTTTACTCTCCATAGCATAGCAGCCGCCGAGAGAACGCACAACACTCGCTCCTGCTCTGCTTCACTACAGTAACGTTAATAATCACATCATCCTCATGATTTCTGCCCGAGTCCTGTCCCGATTCTGAGCTGAAGACCACATGACCCAAGAGTCTGTGTGACATCATCAAACTACGCCTTTGTTTTGAACAGGCGACCTCTAGCGGACGGGAAACTTACATAGTGCAGCTTTAACTAAACACAAAAAAACTGAGATTAAGAGCTTAAGTAAGAAACTTTTGCTACGTTAAACGCGCGCGATAATCGTCCCGTGTAAACAAGACTTAAGTCAAAGTTACGGTCTTGTTGAGCGCTGATGATCTCACGAATTAAACAAGGAAAACCAGGACAACAACTGCGGTAAACTAATGACAGCACTTCAACTAACTAGTTCAAATTTTACTGTAAAATGAAAAAAATTGTGGTTGAAATTAGTGGTGCGTAAAAGTTTTATTTTATATCCAAATTGTATTTATTTATTTATTGTATAGAATATTTCACCATGAACTGAACCCAAACATTTTAAACAATATTTTAATAATTACTTTTTTGGCTAATCAAGTTTATTAAAGGCACAGTGTAATGTTTCAACTCAGAGGCGTGTCTTGACTCTTGAGTGGGCGGAGCTTTTATTCTGCCGCGAGCGCGTCCGCTTCTTCCGCTCATGTGTGTGTGTGTGTGTGTTTGATCCTCTCACGCACATGTGAGTGTGT
>JARQWZ010006601.1:0-5000 GCA_033150135.1 Gobio occitaniae | reverse complement strand
TTTAACAATTTTTACTGTATTTATGATCAAATAAATGCAGCCTTGGTATTAAACAGCTATTTTAAATTATAATAATATTTCACAATTTTTACTGTATTTATGATCAAATAAATGCAGCCTTGGTATAAAACAGCTATTTTAAATTATAATAATATTTCACAATTTTTACTGTATTTATGATCAAATAAATGCAGTCTTGGTACAAAACAGCTATTTAAAATTATAATAATATTTCAAAATGTTTACTGTATTTTGATCAAATAAATGCAGTCTTGGTATTAAACAGCTATTTTAAATTATAATAATATTTCACAATTTTTACTGTATTTATGATCAAATAAACGCAACCTTGGTATAAAACAGCTTTTTTAAATTATAATATTTCACAATTTTTACTGGAGTTATGATGAAATGAATGGAGTCTTGGTATAAAACAGCTATTTTAAATTATAATAATATTTCACAATTTTTACTGTATTTATGATCAAATAAACACAGTCTTGGTATAAAACAACTATTTTCAATTATAATAATATTTCACAATTTTTACTGGAGTTATGATCAAATGAATGCAGCCTTGGTATAAAACAGCTATTTTAAATGATATTTGATCACAGGAGTAATATTTGAGAATGGTTCTGTCATGATGGAGCTGCTCTGAGTTTGAGTTGTGGAGCAGAATAAAGAGCAGGATTTTCAGTTCTTCCTCACTCTTCACTGTCAGCATTATCCAGCGGTTCACACTCCAGCAAAGCTCTCGGACTCACTGGGAACGTCGAGTCAGATGAAAAAGCCCCAAAAAACTGTGTTTTACAGGAGCTGCACCTCAAAATGTCTTCCTGTTCGGCTCAAAATGACCACAAACTGACAGTCTGAGAAGAGAACAGTCCAGAAACATCAGCTGAAGCTCCAGCAGAGGAACCAGAAGTTTCACTTTACCCTTACGTCTCATTATATAATGCATTATATTATATTATGATGCAACAATGAGCAATACATTTGATACAATATACATTACAATTAACCAGAATTATATTCACCTGATTTCTAATGTAATTTTTTTTTATTTAAATTCTTAAATATGTATACCTGTACTTCAAAATGTATGCTGATTTATATAATAAATAATAAATGATCACAGTAATGAGAATCATAACTGACAACAAACTAAACAACTGTGGAAATTTAGATGCAAAGAATTTGGGTGGCATTGTTTTGCAAAAAAATCTTAATCATGCACACTAAAAAAGTTGCTGCCTTAAATTTTTAGGTACAATCAACATGAATGTTTAAGTCATTTCAACTTCAATTACATGAAACTGACTTACATAAATGAGTTGAATCTTTTATAACTTTGTACAAATAATTGTAAAATGTACAAACATATGTTGTCATAACTTATTGATCATATATTGTTTACAGTGTAAAAATGGGCTTTATTTTCTTTCTGCAAATTATTATTATTATTATTATTATTAAATGTTATGCATGTGATCTGGATATTAAAACTGACATTAAAACATTTTACTGTATTTATGATCAAATAAATGCAGCCTTGGTATAAAACAGCTATTTTAAATTATAATATTACACAATTTTTACTGTATTTTTGATCTAATAAACGCAGCCTTGGTATAAAACAGCTATTTTAAATTATAATATTACACAATTTTTACTGTATTTATGATCTAATAAATGCAGCCTTGGTATAAAACAGCTATTTTAAATTATAATAATATTTCACAATTTTTACTGTATTTATGATCAAATAAATGCAGCCTTGATATAAAACAGCGATTTTAAATTTTAATAATATTTCACAATTTTTACTGTATTTATGATCTAATAAACGCAGTCTTGGTATAAAACAGCTATTTTAAATTGTAATAATATTTCACAATTTTTACTGTATTTATGATCTAATAAACGCAGTCTTGGTATAAAAAGCTATTTTAAATTATAATAATATTTCACAATTTTTTTTACAGTAGGCTATTTATGATCTAATAAACGCAGTCTTGGTATAAAACAGCTATTTTAAATTGTTTTGAAGAAGAAAAAAAACCCATAATCATGCATGCAAAAATGGGATTGATTTCTTTCTGCAAATGATTATTATTTGGGCAGAAATCTGGACCTGCCGGTGTGAGATTGACACAGATATGCGTGATATTAAACAGGCCGAATGCTGAAAGGAACTCCAGGCCTTCCAGGGACAGATAACACAGAGTTCATATCTCAACACAGGCGAGCTGGAGGAAGTTGTTAGCAGCATTTCAATTTGAGTGAGACATTTACACGTCTGTCGACGGCAATATAAGCGGAAAGCGGCTGTCGATTCCAACAGCTGCAGCAGAATAAAGCACTGGGCAGATGCAGATCCTCCATCTCTCCACCGAGGAGTAATAATAACCAGAAGATGGAGTAATCCAGCCAGACGAGCTGTGTATACATATGTATGTCTCGGGGAATTTAATATAAAGAAAATTTGATTACGGTGGCTTGAGATCGCGAGCGGTGGAGGGAAATGTCTTTACTGGTGCAGCGAGACGAGAAAGAGAGGCTGAGTTTGAGGCCCATTAATAATCGCTAACTTCATCTGAGACACTGCGAGCAAAAAGCATCTTCTGAAAGTGTTTATGGGGGTGGAAGAGGCAGCGCAGCCGGAAACCAGCGCATCAACCCGGCGCAATTAAAACACTCTTTACAGACGCGCAGTCGATGCCGGAGCATCGGATGACCCTCGTGTTTCATATTCCTACTGTAACTTCCAACACTTGTTAGTGTCCAGCGACTGACGCGCCGCTCCTCCCCGAGGAATGATGGGAAGAGAAGAGCTCACTTCCACAGCTTCCTCTCGCCTCTCCTTCAGATAATTGGAGATTTATTTCATGCAATCGATTCATTTCTGTCTGATACATTGATCCTCTGTCACCACAAACACACTCTTCAGCTCAGAGACCGCACACACACACACACACACACACACACACACACACACACACACACACACACACACACACACACACACACACACACACACACACACACACACACACACACACACACACACACAGAGGAAACATTAGTACAGACACAAAAGTTTGGGTCTCTCCTGCTCACCAAGGCTGCGTTTATTCGATCAAAAATACAGTAAAAATTATGAAATATTATTACAATTTATAAAAGCTGTTTTATACCAAGGCTACATTTTTTTGATCATAAATACAGTAAAAATTTTGAAATATTATTATAATTTAAAATAGCTGTTTTATACCAAGGTTGCGTTTATTTGATCATAAATACAGTAAAAATGTTGAAATATAACAATTTAAAAAAAGCTGTTTTATAACCAAGGTTGCGTTTATTTGATCATAAATACAGTCAAAATTGTGAAATATTATTACAATTTAAAATAGCTGTTTTATACCAAGGCTGCATTTATTTGATCATGAATACAGTAAAAATTTTGAAATATTATTATAATTTAAAATAGCTGTTTTATTCCAAGGCTGTGTTTATTTGATCATAAATACAGTAAAATTTTTAAAATATTATTACAATTTAAAATAGCTGTTTTATACCAAGGCTGGCATTTATTTGATCAAAAATACAATACAAATTTTGAAATATTATTATAATTTATAAAAAGCTGTTTTATACCAAGGCTGCATTTATTTGATCATAAATACAGTAAAAATTTTGAAATATTATTATAATTTAAAAATAGCTGTTTTATACCACGTTTGTGTTTATTTGATCATAAATACAGTAAAAATTGTAAATATTGTTAGAATTTAAAATAGCTGTTTTATACCAAGGCTGCATTTATATGATCATAATACAGTAAAAATTGTGAAATATTATTACAATTTAAAATAGCTGTTTTATACCAAGGCTGCATTTATTTGATCATAAATATAGTAACATTTTTTAAATATTATTACAATTTAAAATAGCTGTTTTATACCAAGGCTGCATTTATTTGATCATAAATACAGTACAATTTTTTAAATATTATTACAATTTAAAATAGCTGTTTTATACCAAGGCTGCATTTATTTGATCATAAATACAGTACATTTTTTTTAAATATTATTACAATTTAAAATAGCTGTTTTATACCAAGGCTGTGTTTATTTGATCATAAATACAGTAATTTTTTTTAAATATTATTACAATTTAAAATAGCTGTTTTATACCAAGGCTGCATTTATTTGATCATAAATACAGTACAATTTTTAAAATATTATTACAATTTAAAATAGCTGTTTTATACCAAGGCTGTGTTTAATTTGATCATAAATACAGTACTTTTTAAAAAAAATATTATTACAATTTAAAATAGCTGTTTTATACCAAGGCTGCATTTATTTGATCAAAAATACAGTAAAAATTTTGAAATATTAATATAATTTAAAATAGCTGTTTTATACCAAGGCTGTTTTTATCTGATCATAAATACAGTAAAAATGTTGAAATATTATTATAATTTAAAATAGCTGTTTTATACCAAGGCTGCATTTATCTGATCATAAATACAGTAGAAATTGCAAAATATTATTATAATTTAAAATAGCAGTTTTATACCAAGGTTGCGTTTATTTGATCATAAATACAGTAAAATTTTTAAATATTGTTTTAATTTAAAATAGCTGTTTTGTACCAAGGCTGTGTTTATTTGATCATAAATACAGTACATTTTTTTAAATATTATTACAATTTAAAATAGTTGTTTTATACCAAGGCTGCATTTATTTGATCAAAAATACAGTAAAAATTGTGAAATATTAATATAATTTAAAATAGCTGTTTTATACCAAGGCTGCATTTATCTGATCATAAATACAGTAAAAAATTTGAAATATTATTATAATTTAAAATAGCTGTTTTATACCAAGGTTGCGTTTATTTGATCATAAATACAGTAAAAATTTGTAAATATTGTTAGAATTTAAAATAGCTGTTTTATACCAAGGCTGCATTTATTTGATCATAAA
>JARQWZ010006600.1:37500-50556 GCA_033150135.1 Gobio occitaniae | reverse complement strand
GTGTGTGTGTGTGTGTGTGTGTGTGTGTGTGTGTGTGTGTGTGAGAGAGTGTGTGTGTGTGTGTGTGTGAGAGTGCGTGTGTGTGTGTGTGTGTGTGTGTGTGTGTGTGTGTGTGTGTGTGTGAATGTGTGTGTGTGTGTGTGTGTGTGTGTGAGAGTGTGTGTGTGTGTGTGTGAGGAACTGGTCAGTCTGTAGGGGTGGGTGGTGTGATCAGTCTTAAATCATGTTATATATCATACAGCACATTTAAAAACAAATAATGTGTGTGTGTTCATGTAATATTTAATATAAATTATAGTAATAATGTACATGTACATTTTAATAATTTAATTATTATTATTGTATTAAAATAATTAATTTAAACGTGCATATATTTGATGAATCAATGTACAACAGTAATAATAATAGATGTTAAACATTTTACTAATTATTTATTAATATTATTTAATAAAATATTTGTGTCAGATTTACTTAGTTTTCATGCATAAATTGCTTTAAATTTCACAAATACTGAAGTCATGCTTTGAATTATTAAATGTAATATTTTGTAGAAAGACTGAAATAGTTGTTTACAACTTTGAAAAATAGTTTTTTACAGTGTATAAAGACTCTGATTCTGATTGGGTGAGCCATATTCACAGTCTCTGTTGCTTGGCAACAGCACACAACAAATTTGTGCTTAATTTAGCGTTTTTAGGACTCGTCCTGCTCAGGGTTACACAAGTGAGTCTGCCATCAGTCTCTATATCCCATCATGCCGCCCAGCCCTGCCAGTCGCTATGGTTACAAAACAGGACGATCTGGATCTGTTGGTTGCTTGCCGTACTACGACGTGTGTGTGTGTGTGTGTGTGTGTGTGTGTGTGTGTGTGCTCATGTAACACAGAAATGCCAGTGAGGCATTTGTGGAGTGTCTTCCTGCATCGGTGTTGAATGCGTGACCTCACTGCATCATATCCTTGACCTCGTGACCTCATATCCCTGACCTCGTGACCTCATATCCCTGACCTCGTGACCTCATCCTCATGATTATGGGAGTGGGTGTTGAGGAAGCAGATGTGTGTGTGTGTGTGTCTCTGTTGGTCTGCAGTGAACGCAGCTTAAAATAGCTTCACACACACTGCAGAAACACACACGGATGACAGGGTTAGAATGGGGTTCGTAACACACACACACACACACACACACACACACTTGTTGTGCGTTCACGGTTTTGTTCTCCATAAGCAGGAGGTGAAACATGACCTGGTGGTTTAGACTTCATTATAGGAGAGAAAAGAGAAGAAAAGGTCAAAGTCCCTCGAGGTTTCTTGTCCAGTTAAATAGACTCTTTTATTGTCTTTATTCTGGTCATTTTCTGCTGTTTTGGATTTAATTTAATCTTTTTGTTGATGCAGAATCACATTTTCTTTTTTGTTTTTCATTTAGGGATTAAAATTATTTTTACTGGGGGGTTACTAAACCATAATGAGCCTTTTATATATATTATATTATGTTATACACCGATCAGGCATAACATTATGACCGGTGAATAACACTGATGATCTCCTGTTAGTGGGTGGGATATATTAGGCAGCAAGTGAACATTTTGTCCTCAGAGTTGATGTGTTAGAAACAGGAAAAATGGGCAAGCGTAAGGATTTGAGCGAGTTTGACAAGGGCCAGATTGTGACGGCTAGAGGACTGGGTCATGAAGGACCAGTGGAGAACCGGCCACAGGGTCATGGAGGACCAGTGGAGAACCGGCCACAGGGTCATGGAGGACCAGTGGAGAACCGGCCACAGGGTCATGGAGGACCAGTGGAGAACCGGCCACAGGGTCATGGAGGACCAGTGGAGAACCGGCCACAGGGTCATGGAGGACCAGTGGAGAACCGGCCACAGGGTCATGAAGGACCAGTGGAGAACCGGCCACAGGGTCATGGAGGACCAGTGGAGAACCGGCCACAGGGTCATGAAGAACCAGTGGAGAACCGGCCACAGGGTCATGGAGAACCAGTGGAGAACCGGCCACAGGGTCATGAAGGACCAGTGGAGAACCGGCCACAGGGTCATGAAGGACCAGTGGAGAACCGGCCACAGGGTCATGGAGGACCAGTGGAGAACCGGCCACAGGGTCATGAAGGACCAGTGGAGAATCGGCCACAGGGTCATGGAGGACCAGTGGAGAACCGGCCACAGGGTCATGAAGGACCAGTGGAGAACCGGCCACAGGGTCATGGAGGACCAGTGGAGAACCGGCCACAGGGTCATGAAGAACCAGTGGAGAACCGGCCACAGGGTCATGGAGAACCAGTGGAGAACCGGCCACAGGGTCATGAAGAACCAGTGGAGAACCGGCCACAGGGTCATGAAGGACCAGTGGAGAACCGGCCACAGGGTCATGGAGGACCAGTGGAGAACCGGCCACAGGGTCATGAAGAACCAGTGGAGAACCGGCCACAGGGTCATGGAGGACCAGTGGAGAACCGGCCACAGGGTCATGGAGAACCAGTGGAGAACCGGCCACAGGGTCATGAAGAACCAGTGGAGAACCGGCCACAGGGTCATGAAGGACCAGTGGAGAACCGGTCACAGGGTCATGAAGAACCAGTGGAGAACCGGCCACAGGGTCATGAAGGACCAGTGGAGAACCGGTCACAGGGTCATGGAGGACCAGTGGAGAACCGGCCACAGGGTCATGGAGGACCAGTGGAGAACCGGCCACAGGGTCATGAAGGACCAGTGGAGAACCGGCCACAGGGTCATGAAGGACCAGTGGAGAACCGGCCACAGGGTCATGAAGGACCAGTGGAGAACCGGCCACAGGGTCATGGAGGACCAGTGGAGAACCGGCCACAGGATCATGGAGGACCAGTGGAGAACCGGCCACAGGGTCATGAAGGACCAGTGGAGAACCGGCCACAGGATCATGGAGGACCAGTGGAGAACCGGCCACAGGGTCATGGAGGACCAGGTGGGGAGAACCGGCCACAGGGTCATGAAGGACCAGTGGAGAACCGGCCACAGGGTCATGAAGGACCAGTGGAGATCCGGCCACAGGGTCATGGAGGACCAGTGGAGAACCGGCCACAGGGTCATGAAGGACCAGTGGAGATCCGGCCACAGGGTCATGGAGGACCAGTGGAGAACCGGCCACAGGGTCATGAAGGACCAGTGGAGAACCGGCCACAGGGTCATGGAGGACCAGTGGAGAACCGGCCACAGGGTCATGAAGGACCAGTGGAGAACCGGCCACAGGGTCATGAAGGACCAGTGGAGAACCGGCCACAGGGTCATGGAGGACCAGTGGAGAACCGGCCACAGGGTCATGAAGGACCAGTGGAGAACCGGCCACAGGGTCATGGAGGACCAGTGGAGAACCGGCCACAGGATCATGGAGGACCAGTGGAGAACCGGCCACAGGGTCATGAAGGACCAGTGGAGAACCGGCCACAGGGTCATGGAGGACCAGTGGAGAACCGGCCACAGGGTCATGAAGGACCAGTGGAGAACCGGCCACAGGGTCATGGAGGACCAGTGGAGAACCGGCCACAGGGTCATGAAGGACCAGTGGAGAACCGGCCACAGGGTCATGGAGGACCAGTGGAGAACCGGCCACAGGGTCATGAAGGACCAGTGGAGAACCGGCCACAGGGTCATGAAGAACCAGTGGAGAACCGGCCACAGGGTCATGAAGGACCAGTGGAGAACCGGCCACAGGGTCATGGAGGACCAGTGGAGAACCGGCCACAGGATCATGGAGGACCAGTGGAGAACCGGCCACAGGGTCATGGAGGACCAGTGGAGAACCGGCCACAGGGTCATGAAGGACCAGTGGAGAACCGGCCACAGGGTCATGAAGGACCAGTGGAGAACCGGCCACAGGGTCATGGAGGACCAGTGGAGAACCGGCCACAGGGTCATGGGCTCCTTGATGCCCGTGTGGTCGATCAAACAGACAAGTTACTGGAGCTCAAACTGCTAAAATCTTGACAGATACCACAGCACACCTTCAGGGGTCTAGAGGAGGCCATGCCTCGACGGGTCAGGGGGACCAACACAATATTAGTAATAACGTTATGCCTAATCGGTGTGTGTGTGTGTGTGTATATAGGCGTAAGTTCTGGAAGATAAATGTCAGCTCCAGTCCCAGTTCACCTCGTGTTTTACTAATGCTCATGTGCATTTTCCTCATGAAGTCTTTGAGTTTAGTCTGTCTGCTCATGCCATGTTACATCTCTGAAGAAGTTTCTGCTTGGTTTTGGTTCTGGACGTTTTGAAAAGTTGCACATGAAGCGATGAAAGTCACACACAGACGATGTTAAGTGTCTTTTAGCTGATAAATACACAGAACGATTGATTATTGGTTTTCTTGACAGCTGGGCAGCGCATGTCTGAGTGTGTATGCATCAGTTTAACACAGTGATGGATCTGTGTGTGTGTGTGTGTGTGTGTGTGTGTTCATGTCTATCATAGGGAATCTATAAACCTGCATCAGTGCATGAGTATCATTGCAGGTCTGTGTTGTCGCACTGAATGGGATTTGTCCGTACGGTGCAGCCCTGGTCTGATGATTGACAGGTCTGATGATTGACAGGTCTGATGATTGACAGGTCTGATGATTGACAGGTCTGGTGATTGACAGGTCTGATGATTGACAGGTCTGGTGATTGACAGGTCTGGTGATGACAGGTCTGGTGATGACAGGTCTGGTGATTGACAGGTCTGGTGATTGACAGGTCTGGTGATTGACAGGTCTGGTGATTGACAGGTCTGATGATTGACAGGTCTGATGATTGACAGGTCTGATGATTGACAGGTCTGGTGATGACAGGTCTGATGATTGACAGGTCTGGCGATTGACAGGTCTGGTGATGACAGGTCTGATGATTGACAGGTCTGATGATTGACAGGTCTGATGATTGACAGGTCTGATGATTGACAGGTCTGGTGATGACAGGTCTGATGATTGACAGGTCTGGCGATTGACAGGTCTGGTGATGACAGGTCTGGTGATTGACAGGTCTGATGATTGACAGGTCTGATGATTGACAGGTCTGATGATTGACAGGTCTGATATGTGTGTAGCCGTTGAGTGTGTTTGTCTTTGTTTGTGTTGGTATGTGTGCACCTTTATCCTGTTCGTGTCTGGTATCTTGCACCTGAGTGTGTGTAGAGCTCCTGTGATGATCGCATGTTTGTGTGTGTGTGTGTGTGTGTCTCTGGTTTGTGTGTCTGTCTGTTTTCATGGAGCTGTGTTTGTGTTATTGTGGTCCGCAGGGGTAACAGGGAGAGCTCCAGCCGGGCGTCCAGCAGTCGTCAGAGCAGCACAGACAGTGACATGAAGAGCCTGGAGCCGCGGCCGTGGAGCAGCACAGACTCGGACAGCTCCAACCGCACACTCAGACCTCCGGTCACCAAGGCCAGCAGCTTCAGCGGCATCTCCATCCTGACCCGCGGAGACAGCCTGGGCAGCAAGGGCTCGCAGGGCAGCGCCAGGGGCTCCCGCACAGGTGACACACACACACACACACACACACACACCGAAAGCGGCGCGCCGTGTCACGCATTAATCAATAACAGCGGCCGCTTTAATTCCTGCTGAATGTGCTGGAGAAGCAGCTTGTGATCTTAATACACCTGTGAACAACAACACATACAGGTGCTAAACATATCAAATACTTTACTCTTTGGAGAAAATAAATATTATTTAATCATTTTATTTAATTTATTTATTTATTTATTTTATTTTTATTATTATTATTATTATTATTATTATATTAATATTAATTATTATTATTGTTATTATTATTATTTAAACTTTTTTAACCAAAACAGGAAGAAACATTCTTGGGAGAAAATAAATAAATATACATATTTTTTATATAAATACTTATTCATTTTATTTATTTAATATTTCTCCCAAAATAGGAATAAACATACTTGGGAGAAATTAATGAATTTATTTATTTGTTTGTTTGTTTGTTTGTTTGTTTATTTATTTATTTATTTATTTATTTATTTGTTTATTTGTTTATTGTGCAAAAATACAAAATACTTTACTCTTTGGAGAAAATAAAAAAATATTATTTAATCATTTTATTTATTTATTATTATTTTATTATTATTATTGTTATTATTGTTGTTATTATTGTTATTATATTATATTATATTATATTATATTATATTATATTATATTATATTATATTATATTATATTATATTATATTAATTATATTTATTATATTATTATTATTTAAACTTTTTTAACCAAAACAGGAAGAAACATTCTTGGGAGAAAATAAATAAATATACATATTTTTTTATATAAATACGTATTCATTTTATTTATTTAATATTTCTCCCAAAATAGGAATAAACATACTTGGGAGAAATTAATGAATTTATTTATTTATTGTACAAAAATATAAAATACGTTACTCTTTGGAGAAAATAAATAAATATAGTTTATTTATATATTTAATTATTACATTTTTCTCCCAGAACAGGAAGAAACATCCTTGAAAGAAAATAAATAAATTAATATTATTTATTTTATATAAATACTCATTTATTTTATTTATTTAATGTTTCTCCCTATACGAGAATAAACATACTTGGGAGAAAAAATACTTGTTTAAAAAATATTTATAATAAATAATTCCATGTATGTTTTTCCTGAAACGGGAAAAATTGTTTATTTATATATTTACTTATTTAATTTTTTTTCCAAAACATACTTGGGTGAAAGATGTCATGATTTATTATTTATTTATTGTTTATAATATTTATTTGCATATTTTTTTATTAATTTATTATTTTAATAATTAATTTCTCAAATAAGCATTAAAATAAAATTTAAAATCTTATTGTTATGTCATCTTAGCTGTGGTGCAAACACATTTTAATATGTTGCTATATCATATTTTATGCTCTGTCCAGGTGAGACTCATCCCAGTATATGCCTCAGGTTTCAGTGGCGATATTCAGCTTTAAAGCATTTGAGCGATGTCCCAGTATATGGAGTCTCACACATCATCGCTCCTCTTCCCAGGTCTTCCCACAGTGGTCCCGGATCTCTGTGCCCCAGCACAGCCGCCCCAGGGCCGAGGTCTCCTGCCCTGTCCCCAGAACTGCCCCCCCGCGGGCCCTCAGAGCCAGCCGGCCCCCCCGCTGCTGCCCACGCCGGCCCACACACACACCATCAGCGCACACAATCACATGATGCCTCAGGTGAGTAAAGCATGTATCACACGCTTAGAAGCTCAAACGGACGGACGCCCTAGAAAGTGCTACTTAAAGTGTTAGTTCACCCAAAAATGTAAATTGTGTCATTAATGACTGAGCCTCATGTGGTTGGACACCCGTCAGACCTCCGTTCATCTTCAGACACAAATGAAGATATTTTAGTGTAAATCTTATGCTCTGAAAGGCCTCCATTGGCTCAACTTTACACTCTCAAGACCCTTAAAAGACACTAAAGACTAAAGTTACAAAGTCCATCTCACTACAGCGGCTCTACAATAACTTTATGAAGACGACAATAGTTTCTGTGCGCAAAAAAACCCTAAATAACGACTTTTATAGTGATGACGATTTCACAACACGGCATCATGAAGCTTCGAAGCGTTATGAATCAGTGAGTCGATTCAGCGGTTTGAATCGCCAAATTTCAGCAGTTTGGCGGTTTGACACGCGATCCGAATCATGATTCGACTCACTGATTCATAACGCTTCAAAGCTTCATGAGGCCGTGTTTTGAAATCGTCATCACTATATAAGTCGTTATTTAAGTTTTTTTTGCGCACAAAAACTATTCTCGTCTTCATAAAGTTATGGCTCAGTCATTAATGACACAATTTACATTTTTGGGTGAACTAACCCTTTAAAGGCGGCATGAAATCAAATTTTACAATTCTATTTTTATATTTAATATTGTAGTGTTTACTATAACTGATTTATCTGTGCACTTCATTTTTAAAAAAAAATTCATTTACCCTTATAATCTTTACTCAAATATGTTAACTTTCCCTCCCCCATCGAAACGACCTCTCTTCTCTCCCGGTCATGTGCTATGGCGCGAGGGCGGGGTTATCGCCCGCTAAAATATATTTTTTTTAAGAGATAGATCGAGTTTTTCTCCACAAATTAGTGCAAACTTCAAATCTGCCTCCATTTTGTTAGCAACGCCCAACTTTCAACGATCCAATCAATTCCCGAAGGACGAAATCAAGCCTCGCCCTACATTTTTTTCTAATTTCAGAAGCCGTTTCACTCGGATATACGTCACAATAACGAGAAAAAGACGATCTCAACTTCCGTTTCACGCCGACTTAAAAGGATTAGTTCACTTTTAAATAAACTTTTACTGATCATTTCCTCACCCCCATGTCATCCAAGATGTCCATGTCTTTCTTTCTGCAGTCGAAAAGAAATTACGTTTTTGATGAAAACATTCCAGGATTGTTCTCCATATAATGGACTTCAATGGGCTCCAAACAGTTCAAGGTCCAAATGACAGTTTCAGTGCAGCTTTAAACGACACCAGATGATGAATAAGGGTCTGATCTAGCCAAACCATCAGTTTCTGAGAGAAACCCAGCAGTATTTATGCTATTATTTTACCTCTTATCAGACGAACGTGATCATCTCTGAGCTCCGCCATAACTTCCGCTTAGTGAGGTCAAAATACGAGTGTGGTCATAGATGTATAGATCGTAGATTTTCGAAAAGAAAAGTACAGGAAGATATTGTCTTCGTTCTGAGGACTTATTATTATTATCTGTCCCTCAAGTCCGGACAGAACTGGGAAAAGGGGCTTTCAAGGATGCGGCTCCCTGCACTTGGAATCTGCTGCAAAATGTGCTGAATCTTAAGGAGCCAGTTTCATTGGTTGATTTTAAATTACTTTTAAACAACATGGAAGCCACACAAACTGGCTGTAGATGTTATGACTGACTCAGTTATGAAGGACGATCCTTGCTGTTGTTTATCGCTTGCGATAATATGTGAAATTCTGATTTCTTATGACTTTATAATAATTTATTGCTTGTACAAATTGTTATATGTTGATGTTATATGTTTTTATGTCTGTAACCTTGTTAAATGTGCTGCTGCCTGTCTTGGCCAGGACGCTCTTGGAAAAGAGATTTTTAATCTCAATCTCAATTTTATTCTGGTTAAATAAAGGTAATAAATGATGCCTCATTCTACTGATCCGTGCAGGCGCTAATGAGGCATCTACGATCTATACATCTATGACCACACTCGTATTTTGACCTCACTCAGCGGAAGTTATGTCTGAGCTCAGAGATGATCATGTTCGTCTGATAAGAGGTAAAATAATAGCATAAATACTGCTGGGTTTCTCTCAGAAACTGATGGTTTGGCTAGATCAGACCCTTATTCATCATCTGGTGTCGTTTAAAGCTGCACTGAAACTGTCATTTGGACCTTGACACGTTTGGAGCCCATTGAAGTCCATTATATGGAAAACAATCCTGGAATGTTTTCATCAAAAAACGTAATTTCCTTTCGACTGCAGAAAGAAAGACATGGACATCTTGGAGGACATGAGGGTGAGGAAATGATCAGCATGTGTCTCACTGATGCCGGCTGCTGCTTTGTGTCGTTCTAAAATGCTTCTTCTGCTGTTTGTAACTAATGGCAGGTGTGTGTCCTGTTCCTCTAACTCCTCTGTTCTCTTCCTCTGTTCTCTCTGTCTCTGCAGCCGGGGGCATCTGCGCAGGCTGTGTCTTACTCAAACCCTTCGTGCCCTCAGGTCATCCTGCCTGTTTCTCCTTCCCAGCAGTACAACATGGTACAGCAGCTGCTCCTCTCGCTCCCGCTTCTCTCCCTTCATCCCCTCGTCTGTCCTCTCTGGGTCTTCTGATAGGATGTTGGAGCTTGTAGGAAATTGTTTGTGGGGTTTTTGCTCTGATTTTCAGGGGAAGTGCACTCTGAAGTGCCTCACATTAGATGATATTCAGTACGATAACTATTAGTAAAGAGATTAGAAAATCTAAATATTTAAAATATATAGTAATAATATATAAAATATTTTAAATATATAGTAATAATATATCAAATATTCTAAATATATAGTAATAATATATAACATATTTTAAATATATAGTAATAACATATAAAATATTCTAAATATATAGTAATAATATAAAACATTTCAAATATATAGTAATTATATATAAAATAGTGATTATATATATATTTTTTAAATATATAGTACTAATATATTAAATATTTAAATATTTAGTAATAATAAATAAAATATGTAAAATATTTAGTAATATATAAAATATGTAAAATATATAGTAATAATATATAACACATATTAAATATATAATAATAATATATAAAATATTTTAAATGTATAGTAATAATATATACAATATTTTAAATGTATAGTAATTATATATAAAGTAGTAATTATATATAAAATATTTTAAATATATAGTAATATATAAAATATTTAAATGTATAGTAATATATAAAATATTTTAAATATATAGTATATAAAATATTTAAAATATATAGTAATAATATATAACATATTTAAAATGTATAGTAATATATGAAATATTTAAATATATATAGTAATAATATATAAAATAGGTTAAATGTATAGTAATAATATATACAGGATTTAAATGTATAGTAATATATACAATATTTAAAATATATAGTAATAATATATATAATTAAAATGTATAGTAATAATATATAAAATATTTAAAATATATAGTTATAATATATAAAATATTTTAAATGTATAATACTATATAAAATATTTAAATGTATAGTAATATATAAAGTATTTAAAATGTATAGTAATAATGTATATAATATTTAAAATGTATATTAATAATATATAAAATATTTAGTTATAATATATAAAATATTTTAAATGTATAATAATAATATATAAAATATTTAAATGTATAGTAATATATCAAATATTTAAAATGTATAGTAATAATGTATATAATATTTAAAATGTATATTAATAATTTATAAAATATTTAAAATATATAGTAATTATATATAAAATATTTAAAATGTATAGTAATATATAAACTATTTAAAATATTTAGTAATAAAATATTAAATATTAAATTCACACACTTTATGTATATAATTAAAAATAATTGTAATATGAAATATTTAGAATAACTTTAAAATTATATTAATTACATACATGCATGCATACATACATACATACACATATATTATATACGCACGCACTAATTTAAAAACATCTTAAAAATCTTTTGCAATTAAATGGTAAATATGTAAAATTATTTAAAATAATATTATATATTTAAATAATTATTTTCAAAACCATTTAAAAATATTTAAAGTGTGTATATATAAATAATATATAAAATTTAAATATTATAAAAAAATATTTAAATACATAAAAAAACACATATATACATTCATACTAATTTAAAAAATGTCTTAATTTTTTTATTAAATATGACATATTTAAAATTAAATAAATATATTTAAATATTATATATATAATTTTTTTTTTTTTACATGAACCGAGATGCTGCTCATGAAGAGCCTTTCAGATCAGTCATGTATGATGTTTAATGACATTAGGATGCTGCCGACATAGACAGGGAAGAAGCTCACTAGGGATTGAAACAGAGCCTGTGTTGATCTCTCTCTCTCTCTCTCTCTCTCTCTCTCTCTCTCTCTCTCTCTCTCTCTCTCTCTCTCTCTCTCTCTCTCTCTCTCTCTCTCTCTCTGTCTTCAGGGTGATGAGTTGACTGCTGGTTTTGGGCAGATGTCTCTCAGCCGTCAGAGCTCCAGCGAGGCACCAGAGCCGGCCAGCCTATACCAGCCTCCGCCTGCTGTATTATCCCAGCATCCTCCACCGCAGCCCAGCTACATCATGCCCCCGCCGCCCTCTGGATACCAGCCCGCCGCTCCACACACACACCCGCCTCCACCTCCACCGCCTCCATCACAGCCCATCCTGCAGACCGCTCCGCCCGCTCAGAGCTACATGCAGCCTCCGCCTCAGCAGGTACAACACACACAACACATCAGCAGGACACATTACAGTCATCACACTGACAGTAAACACACTTCAACACTGATTATAATCATAACTGTGTGTTGAGCATCAGATCCTCATATGAGAACAATTTTTACTGTATTTATGATCAAATAAATGCAGCCTTGCTATTAAACAGATATTTTAAATTATAATAATAATATTTCACAATTTTTACTGTATTTATGAACAAATAAATGCAGCCTTGCTATTAAACAGATATTTTAAATTATAATAATAATATTTCACAATTTTTACTGTATTTACGAACAAATAAACGCAGCCTTGGTATTAAACAGATATTTTAAATTATAATAATAATATTTCACAATTTTTACTGTATTTATGATCAAATAAATGCAGCCTTGCTATTAAACAGATATTTTAAATTATAATAATAATATTTCACAATTTTTACTGTATTTATGAACAAATAAATGCAGCCTTGGTATAAAACAGCTATTTTAAATTATAATAATAATCCACAATTTTACTGTATTTATGATCAAATAAATGCAGCCTTGCTATTAAACAGATATTTTAAATTATAATAATAATATTTCACAATTTTTACTGTATTTACGAACAAATAAACGCAGCCTTGGTATGAAACAGCTATTTTAAATTATAATAATATTTCACAATTTTTACTGTATTTATGATCAAATAAATGCAGCCTTGCTATTAAACAGATATTTTAAATTATAATAATAATCCACAATTTTTACTGTATTTATGATCAAATACATCCAGCCTTGGTATAAAAGCTATTTTAAATCTCACCAACCCCAAACTTTTAAACAGTAGTGTATTTCACCAACTTTAATGCGCATGCTTTCATCTCAGTCCTGTAGCTTCATCTCCTGCCGCTCTGAATCATGTTCGTGTTGCTTTATTATCATCATCTCTCCAGTCAGGAAACACTTAGGATTTAAAAACAAATCACCGGCTGTGAAGTGTGTGTGATCCCGAGGTGAAAACAGTAGCTGTA
>JARQWZ010006600.1:20000-30000 GCA_033150135.1 Gobio occitaniae | reverse complement strand
GACAGATCCGTTTCTGAGGCGCAAACTAACATGGCGCCGCCCATTGCGCTTTATAGATCAACTAACACACATTCACTCACACATTTGAACATCAGATAACTGTCAGCGCTATTGCGGCTGCTGTGTGTCATGTGAGAAGCATGACGTGTCGCCATGGAAACATTAAAGCGATGCGTTCTAAAATATTTAGCCAGAGAATATGATCATATTTCAAAATAAAGCTGAAGCTCGAAGCTGGTTTGTAGCAGAGCAAGAATACAGAATCTGCTGTTATTACTGTAACTGTTATTTAGGGTTATATTAGGCTTGTTGTAGTTGGGTTAGGTGGCTTAGGTTTTACTGGGAATTTGTCTAAGTCAATAATAATTTTTAAATAAGTCAATTGTGTTTTGTATTTATTTATATTCATACATTTAAGTATACATTCAACTTTTAATAAATGGTTCAATTTAAATAAAAAAATAAAAAGCCATTTAATGTCATCCACCTCGTTTTGTGGCCTTTTTTTTTTTTTTTAAGTATCGGTTCAGGAACCGTTTAGGCACCGGTACCGTTTTAAAAGTATCGGTTTGGCACCGGAATCGAGAAAAAAACAAACGATACCCAACCCTAGTCGGGATGCAGTGTTAATTTCGTTGACAAATAATTTTCGTCACAATTTTCATCAACGATCTTTTTTCACTGATGAAAACGAGACGATAATTAAATAAAAACTAGTGTTGGATGACAAAAACTATGACGAAAATCAACTGTCATTTTCGTCAACAAATAAAAGCGAGAGGAGAATGTGAGTGAGGGTGAATTAGGGCAGAGATGGGGTCAGAACTGATGTCCTGTGTCACAGATGAGCACATTTGATCTGAACTGATCTAACCTCTGGAAAACACACGGCCTATAGGCTCACACACCCCCAATCCAGCTCCAGAGCCGCTCAATCAATCAATAACACACACTTATGCCTATGAACTAATGCTGATGAATAATGACAGTGTTTACTTTACGATGTTTATATAGTAATATGTTTTAGACGGTTGTAATAATGCATATTTTATCTCCCTCATCTGAACTTGAATGAGCTCCTGCAACTGCAATAGAGGAGCAGACATTTCAAAATAAGAGTCCTGGTGTATTTCCAGCTTGTTTATCATTAAAAGTCACGCATTTTATATTTTCTTTTTTGGTTACACAATAAACTGTATTTCATTTCATTCCCATTTAATTCATAGTCAGGAGGAAAGACCAGTATTTGACACATATTCAATAAAGTATCAGGGTTATAATAGTGAACTAAAACCATTTAAAAAAACTTCATTTCTTGAAATTAAATAAATGTTAACTGAAAATTAAATAAATAAATAAATAAACAAACTTATTTGAAGCATTAGCTTAACCTGATATGGCCTACTGACTAAAACAGAAATGCAAAGTTATAAAAACTATAGAGATGTTTTTAAAAAACAGACAAAAAAGTGAATTGAGCTCTTTCGTGTATTTTTAATGTCAAAAACAAAATGATTTAAAAATGTCAGTTCAAGTGATAGTCGGTTATGTGACGCTTAAATACTTAATGTATTACAATTTAACTAAACTCATTAGATTTTAGGAGACTAACACGACTAAAACTAAAAACAATTCAGGCGACTAAAATATGACTAAAACTAAATGGCATTTTAGTCAAAAGACTATGACTAAATCTAAATTTGCTGTCAAAATTAACACTGTTGGGATGACTGGCATGTCTAATGATCGTGTGTGTGTGTGTGTGTGTGTGTGTGTGTGTGTGTGTGTGTGTGTGTGTGTGTAGGTCAGCAGCCCACTGGCGTCTCCCACACAGTCTCCAGCACCCTCTCCATCTGGCAGTGTGAACACTGTGTGTCCGGGTCTCGGCCCGCTGCCGCTCATCTCACAGTTCCCTCGGCCCGGTGGGCCAGCACAAGGTACACACTCTCATTACTACACTATACACGTCTACACGAGATCAAATCTTACATGGGCCTTTACACTGAAAGCAAAATGCATATGCTAAACATATATATATAGATTATGACCACCTTCCTAATATTGTGTTGGTCCCCCTGACCCATCGAAGCATGGACTCCTCTAGACCCCTGAAGGTGTGCTGTGGTATCTGGCACCAAGATGTTAGCAGCAGATCCTTTAAGTCCTGTAAGTTGCGAGGCGGGGCCGGACTTGTTTGTTCAGCTCATCTCACAGATGCTCGATTGGATTGAGATCTGGGGAATTTGGACTCAAACTCGTTGTTGTGCTCCTCAAAGCATTCCTGAAGCATTTGTGCTTTTTGTCTGCTGAAAGAGCCACAGATGCTGAGATGCTCTGTGTGTTCTGAGCCCTTTCTATCAGAACCAGCATTAACTTCTGGAGCAATTTGAGCTCCAGTAGCTCGTCTGTTTGATCACACGGGCATCAATGAGCCTCGGCCGCCCATGACCCTGTGGCCGGTTCTCCACTGGTCCTTCATGATCCTGTGGCCGGTTCTCCACTGGTCCTTCATGATCCTGTGGCCGGTTCTCCACTGGTCCTCCATGATCCTGTGGCCGGTTCTCCACTGGTCCTCCATGACCCTGTGGCTGGTTCTCCACTGGTCCTCCATGATCCTGTGGCCGGTTCTCCACTGGTTCTTCATGACCCTGTGGCCGGTTCTCCACTGGTCCTTCATGACCCTGTGGCCGGTTCTCAACTGGTCCTTCATGACCCTGTGGCCGGTTCTCCACTGGTCCTCCATGACCCTGTGGCCGGTTCTCCACTGGTCCTTCATGACCCTGTGGCCGGTTCTCCACTGGTCCTTCATGACCCTGTGGCCGGTTCTCCACTGGTCCTTCATGACCCTGTGGCCGGTTCTCCACTGGTTCTTCATGACCCTGTGGCCGGTTCTCCACTGGTCCTTCATGACCCTGTGGCCGGTTCTCCACTGGTCCTCCATGACCCTGTGGCTGGTTCTCCACTGGTTCTTCATGACCCTGTGGCCGGTTCTCCACTGGTCCTCCATGACCCTGTGGCCGGTTCTCCACTGGTCCTTCATGACCCTGTGGCCGGTTCTCCACTGGTCCTCCATGACCCTGTGGCCGGTTCTCCACTGGTCCTGTAGCCGGTTCTCCACTGGTCCTCCATGACCCTGTGGCTGGTTCTCCACTGGTCCTCCATGACCCTGTGGCCGGTTCTCCACTGGTCCTTCATGACCCTGTGGCCGGTTCTCCACTGGTCCTTCATGACCCTGTGGCCGGTTCTCCACTGGTCCTCCATGACCCTGTGGCCGGTTCTCCACTGGTCCTCCATGACCCTGTGGCCGGTTCTCCACTGGTCCTCCATGACCCTGTGGCCGGTTCTCCACTGGTCCTCCATGACCCTGTGGCCGGTTCTCCACTGGTCCTTCATGATCCTGTGGCCGGTTCTCCACTGGTCCTCCATGACCCTGTGGCCGGTTCTCCTCTGGTCCTTCATGATCCTGTGGCCGGTTCTCCACTGGTCCTCCATGACCCTGTGGCTGGTTCTCCACTGGTCCTCCATGATCCTGTGGCTGGTTCTCCACTGGTCCTCCATGATCCTGTGGCTGGTTCTCCACTGGTCCTCCATGACCCTGTGGCCGGTTCTCCACTGGTCCTTCATGACTCTGTGGCCGGTTCTCCACTGGTCCTCCATGACCCTGTGGCTGGTTCTCCACTGGTCCTCCATGATCCTGTGGCTGGTTCTCCACTGGTCCTCCATGATCCTGTGGCTGGTTCTCCACTGGTCCTCCATGACCCTGTGGCCGGTTCTCCTCTGGTTCTTCATGACCCTGTGGCCGGTTCTCCACTGGTCCTCCATGATCCTGTGGCTGGTTCTCCACTGGTCCTCCATGACCCTGTGGCTGGTTCTCCACTGGTCCTCCATGACCCTGTGGCCGGTTCTCCACTGGTCCTTCATGACTCTGTGGCCGGTTCTCCACTGGTTGGCGGGAAGAAGTCGCTCTAGAGAAGAGCATGTTAATGATGTCTTCATGTATTTACATTTTATTTTCTCTTTATTAATTGTTATTGTATTGATTATTATCCAATGTGAAGCCCTTTGAGCTGCACTGCTTGAAAGGGGTAATAAAATGTTCTATATTCATCTGGATGGGGTTCAGGATCGTGTTTTGCAAACACACCACGGTGACATCATGATGAGCTCCGGACCCACGGCGACCTCGCCTGTTTGCAGACACCATGACCTGCTGTGTGTGTGTGTGTGTGTGTGTGTCCCACTGCCCCAGTGACCTGACCGTGTTGTCGTTGACACTGTGTGTGTGTTTGTGTCTCAGCAGATGGGCGCTACTCTTTACTGGGGCAGCCGCTGCAGTACAGCCTGTGTCCTCCTCCCATCATGCACAACCACAACCAGTCCTCGTACAGCTCCCATCAGGTACAGCTGTGTGTGTGTGTGTTAGTGTTGTCAAAAGTACCGACTTTGTTACCAAGTCAGTACTGAAATGTAAAAATGTGTGTGTGTGTGTGTGTGTGTGTGTGTGTGTGTGTGTGTGTGTGTGTGTGTGTGTGTGAGTGAGTGTGAGTGAGTGTGAGTGTGTGTGAGTGTGTGTGAGTGTGTGTGAGTGTGTGTGAGTGAGTGTGAGAGTGTGAGAGTGTGAGAGTGTGAGAGTGTGAGAGTGTGTGAGTGTGTGAGTGCGTGCGTGCGTGTGTGTGAGAGTGTGAGAGTGTGAGTGCGTGCGTGCGTGCGTGTGTGTGTGTGTGTGATTGTGTGTTAAATAAATGCTTTTATTTTGAATTTTCTATTTACCAAAGAATCCTGAGCTGAGTAATGTTTCACTGTTTTACTGGATTCATGAGCAGAAGAGACTCTTTCAGAAACATTATCAATATTTCTACTGCTAGTGTATGAGTGTAAATCTCATATATTTCCTCTAAATGATCTTGTTTATTTTCATGGTTTAAATTGGAAAATGAATCTCATATGTTCAATGTGATCTCTGTTGTTTTTATCCACATTTTCTGTATCGGCATCGACCAATGAAAACACAGTTCCTGCTCTTCATCATGTGTGTGTGTGTGTGTGTGTCCTCAGAATCAGGGCGTGATGAAGCACGGGGCGCGGGGTAAGAGACAGACGCTCAAATCTGCCTCCACAGATCTGGGCACCACTGATGTGGGTAAGAGCCGCTCCGCTCATTCAGCCCTCAAACGCCTGACATAGCTCACAATAGTCAGGAAAATCACAGTCAATTGATCCTTCAGTCAAAATATTACAAATAAAAGGTTGCATATGTGTTTTGTTATGTATCATATTTTATTCATCAGTCTTTTATGGCTCATAGTCTAATGGATGAAAAAAATTGTAGTTAAAATTGTCTTGTATTTTATCACAAAATGATGGATGTCATGTCTCAAAATGTGGAAATTAATATTTTTTAACTATTATAGCTCTGATACTTTATTGAATAATATGTGTCAAATACTTTTCTTAGTCTTTTTCTCCTGATTTTGAATTAAATAGGTATGAAATTAAATAGTTTATTGTGTAAGCAAAAATTTATATATAATGCGTGACTTAATTATAAACAAGCTCGATATACACATTGACTCTCATTTTGAAATGCCTTACTTATATTTTATATATTATCATATAAACATTGTCATTATTCTGAACCGCTCTTACACCATGTCCTAACTACACGCGACGCGATAAAAGACCATGTTCGCTCTGAACCGCTCTAAACCGCTCTGATCTGCTCTGCACCGCTTTGAACCGCCCTGATCCACTCTGAACCACTCTGATCCACTCTGATCCACTCTGATCCGCTCTGAACCGCTCTGAATCATTCTGAACCGCTCTGAACCGCTCTGAACCGCTCTGATCCGCTCTGATCCACTCTGATCCGCTCTGAAACAAATTTTTTTTTTTCTGATCCGCTCTGATCCACTCTGATCCGCTCTGAACCGCTCTGAATCATTCTGAACTGCTCTGATCCGCTCTGATCCGCTCTGAACCGCTCTGAACCGCTCTGATCCGCTCTGAACCGCTCTGAACCGCTCTGATCCGCTCTGATCCGCTCTGAACCACTCTGAACCACTCTGATCCGCTCTGAAACAATTTTTTTTTTTTCTGATCCGCTCTGATCCACTCTGATCCGCTCTGAACCGCTCTGAATCATTCTGAACCGCTCTGATCCGCTCTGAACCGCTCTGATCCGCTCTGATCCGCTCTGAACCGCTCTGATTCGCTCTGATCCGCTCTGATCCGCTCTGATCCGCTCTGATCCGCTCTGAACCGCTCTGATCCGCTCTGAACCGCTCTGATCCGCTCTGATCCGCTCTGATCCGCTCTGAACTGCTCTGATCCGCTCTGATCCGCTCTGAACCGCTCTGATCCGCTCTGCACCGCTTTGCACCGCTTTGAACCGCCCTGATCCGCTTTGAACTGCTCTGAACTGCTCTGAACCACTCTGATCCACTCTGATCCGCTCTGAACCGCTCTGAATCATTCTGAACCGCTCTGATCCGCTCTGAACCGCTCTGATCCGCTCTGATCCACTCTGATCCGCTCTGATCCGCTCTGATCCGCTCTGAACCGCTCTGATCCGCTCTGAACCGCTCTGATCTGCTCTGATCCGCTCTGAACCGCTCTGATCCGCTCTGATCCGCTCTGATCCGCTCTGAACCGCTCTGATCCGCTCTGATCCGCTCTGAACCGCTCTGAACCGCTCTGATCCGCTCTGATCCGCTCTGATCCGCTCTGAATCGCTCTGAACCGCTCTGAACCGCTCTGAACCGCTCTGAACCGCTCTGAACCGCTCTGAACCGCTCTGATCCGCTCTGAACCGCTCTGATCCGCTCTGAACCGCTCTGATCCCCGCTCTGAACCGCTCTGATCCCCGCTCTGAACCGCTCTGATCCGCTCTGAACCGCTCTGAACCGCTCTGATCTGCTCTGAACCGCTCTGATCCGCTCTGAACCGCTCTGAACCGCTCTGATCCCCGCTCTGAACCGCTCTGATCCGCTCTGAACCGCTCTGATCTGCTCTGATCCGCTCTGATCCGCTCTGATCCGCTCTGAACCGCTCTGATCCGCTCTGAACCGCTCTGATCCCCGCTCTGAACCGCTCTGATCCGCTCTGAACCGCTCTGATCTGCTCTGATCCGCTCTGATCCGCTCTGAACCGCTCTGATCCGCTCTGAACCGCTCTGATCCGCTCTGATCCGCTCTGATCCGCTCTGAACCGCTCTGATCTGCTCTGATCCGCTCTGATCCGCTCTGAACCGCTCTGAACCGCTCTGATCCGCTCTGATCCGCTCTGATCCGCTCTGATCCGCTCTGAACCGCTCTGAACCGCTCTGATCCGCTTTGATCATCGCTTATGACACAAACTATTCGTCATTAAAATGAACACTGATGCAATGACATTAGCTAGAATATTTTGGGGTAAAATATGTCCTTGTTGATTTCTGGATCTCTCCGTGTTTCCCTCCAGTGGTGAGTCGAGTGCTGGAGGTGACCGACCTTCCCGAGGGCATTTCCCGTCCGGAGGCCGAGAAGCTCTTCAACCAGCTCTCGCTCTGCGGAGCCAAGATCCAGTGGCTGAAGGACCCTCAGTGTCCCCGGGGCCCCTGCGGCCCCTGCGGCGGCGACCCCGCCCACCTCTACACCGTGGTGGCCGTGTTCCCCAACACCATGGCGGCCCAGAGCGCCTCCTTCAAACTCAACAACAGCGGCGCGAGTTTGTTCAAACTGCGCGCCACCAAAAAGACCTACGACCTGCGGGTGCTGGAGAGAGCGAGCTCGCAGTGAGAGAGAGAGAGAGAGAGACCGCAGGAAGAGCTCATCCTGACCTTCCTTGGGGATCTTTTTTATTATTTTGTATCATTACCAGAAGAGCACATGTGACACAGAAGCGTGATGCGTTGTATGTGTATCGTATGACACGCGCACACACTCATTGACACAAGCAGGCGGCGAAAATCAGGATCTCGTGTCGTTTCAAACCAGTGTGACGTTATTTCAGTGGAGCACAAACGAGAAACCATCAAAGTATTATTAAAGGGACAGTTCACCCTAAAATGAAGATTAGCCCATGATTTACTCGCCCTCAAGACATCCGAGGTGTGTGTGACATTCACAATCAGAGTCATATTAATAATGTCCCGGCTAATTCAAGCTTTATAACGGCAGCCCAAAATTTAAAGCCCATCCATCCATCCATCATAAAAGTGCATCTATCCATTATAAAAGTACATCTGTCCATTATAAAAGTGCATCTGTCCATTATAAAAGTGCATCTGTCCATCATAAAAGTGGATCTGTCCATCATAAAAGTGCATCTATCCATCATAAAAGTGCATCTGTCCATTATAAAAGTGCATCTGTCCATTATAAAAGTGCATCTGTCCATTATAAAAGTGCATCTGTCCATCATAAAAGTGCATCTGTCCATCATAAAAGTGGATCTGTCCATTATAAAAGTGCATCTGTCCATCATAAAAGTGCATCTGTCCATTATAAAAGTGCATCTGTCCATTATAAAAGTGCATCTGTCCATCATAAAAGTGCATCTGTCCATTATAAAAGTGCATCTGTCCATTATAAAAGTGCATCTGTCCATTATAAAAGTGCATCTGTCCATTATAAAAGTGCATCTGTCCATTATAAAAGTGCATCTGTCCATTATAAAAGTGCATCCATCATCATAAAAGTGGATCCATCCATCATAAAAGTGCATCTATCCATCATAAAAGTGGATCCATCATCATAAAAGTGCATCTATCCATCATAAAAGTGCATCTATCCATCATAAAAGTGCATCCATCATCATAAAAGTGGATCCATCCATCATAAAAGTGCATCTATCCATTATAAAAGTGCATCTGTCCATTATAAAAGTGCATCTGTCCATCATAAAAGTGCATCTGTCCATCATAAAAGTGGATCTGTCCATTATAAAAGTGCATCTGTCCATCATAAAAGTGCATCTGTCCATTATAAAAGTGCATCTGTCCATTATAAAAGTGCATCTGTCCATTATAAAAGTGCATCTGTTCATCATAAAAGTGGATCCATCCATCATAAAAGTGCATCTATCCATCATAAAAGTGGATCCATCATCATAAAAGTGCATCTATCCATCATAAAAGTGGATCCATCATCATAAAAGTGCATCTATCCATCATAAAAGTGCATCTGTCCATCATAAAAGTGGATCTGTCCATTATAAAAGTGCATCTGTCCATTATAAAAGTGCATCTGTCCATTATAAAAGTGCATCTGTCCATTATAAAAGTGCATCCATCATCATAAAAGTGGATCCATCCATCATAAAAGTGCATCTGTTCATCATAAAAGTGCATCCATCATCATAAAAGTGGATCCATCCATCATAAAAGTGGATCCATCCATCATAAAAGTGCATCTATCCATCATAAAAGTGCATCCATCATCATAAAAGTGGATCCATCCATCATAAAAGTGGATCCATCCATCATAAAAGTGCATCTATTCATAAAAGTGCATCTATCCATCATAAAAGTGCATCTATCCATCATAAAAGTGCACCTATTCATAAAAGTGCATCTATCATCATAAAAGTGCATCCATCCATTATAAAAGTGCATCCATACATCATAAAAGTGCATCCATCCATCATAAAAGTGCATCCATCCATCATAAAAGTGCATCCATCCATCATAAAAGTGCATCCATACGTCATAAAAGTGCATCCATCCATTATAAAAGTGCATCCATCCATCATAAAAGTGCATCCATCCATCATAAAAGTGCATCCATCCATCATAAAAGTGCATCCATCCATTATAAAAGTGCATCCATCCATTATAAAAGTGCATCTATCCATCATAAAAGTGCATCCATCCATTATAAAAGTGCATCCATCCATCATAAAAGTGCATCCATCCATTATAAAAGTGCATCCATCCATTATAAAAGTGCATCTATCCATCATAAAAGTGCATCCATCCATTATAAAAGTGCATCTATCCATCATAAAAGTGCATCCATCATCA
>JARQWZ010006600.1:0-10000 GCA_033150135.1 Gobio occitaniae | reverse complement strand
TGATCTCTCTTTCGTGTCATCGCCCTTTTTCAGACTTATCCACGTCTGCTCTTCTGAATTTTAACTTTTAAGTATGGCCTTGTTTGCGCGCACTGCGTCTGGGAACTGATGCCTTCTATAAGCTGTCTGCAATTTTTTTTTACAAAAAATCACATTTTAAAGAAGAAAACGAATCATCCACTGACTTTCAAAGCGGCTACGACTTTCTACTTCGAGGGTCTTGATAGAAATGTTGTGGAGTAAAAAGTACGATAATTGTCTTTCAAATGTAGTGAAGTTAAAGTCATACGTTTCCAGAAAAAATACTACTCAAGGAAAGTACAGATACTCAAAAAGTGTACTTAAGTACAGTACTCAAGTAAATGTACTTCGTTACTGTCCACCTCTGGACAACACTAATATACCGTCATTCACACAAACACTAAACACCATCATGATAACACAAAACTGCAATAAACATTCATTTAACAACATTAGATGTAACCAAGCGGCTCCTCCTCCTGTTTCTCTAAGCCAATAGAGACAGAGCGCATTTAGGCCACGCCCACACCAGCGCTCTCCATTGACTCTGTATTGCGTGAAACGCCTCATTGTCATTTCTGACTTATAACAAAAAACAGAACAATGTCTGAAAGCTGCTGTGTGACAGGTGTCCAGCAAACAAGCTAAAAAACACACAAGTACGTTTTTATCAGCCGTCGACCCAAAACAACGAGACTTTAAAGACACAAAAGTGGAGAAAGGCAATAAGACGTGAAGCTTCAGCAGAAGAACGGGATCATTTCGGGATCCTGACACTCAGTGTGCAGTGAACATTTAGGCAAATCTCCAAATGTCACTTTTATATATGATATTTCCTGTCTCTGATCACGTTGTAGTTCTCAGTGTAATATAACATGTGGCGCTCCATCTCAATTGCCGGTATCCATGTTTGTGTCCTTTAACGCTTGTTTTATAAAAACTTCTGTGTTTTGGTGCAGTTCCTGGACTGGCCACTAGAGGAGCAGAATCTCACTGAGCTCATGTTAAAATGGCCAACTTTACAGCAGAAGAACACATGTTTACAGTCTGGGACAAACTGTGCTTTTGGTCTGTACGGCTAATGTTGCCCTTCATGACGACTGTGAGGGGGGGAATGTTTTTATAACATTATATAAAGCCTTAAAGTTCTGCATAATTAAGGGCGTGGCCACTTTGAGTGACAGGTGGATTGCCGTTTGTCTGCTGTCTGTTAGTCATACGCACAAACGCCGTAACGTCACAGAATGTCTCTGAACAGATTCACGCCCACTTTTAGGGGAAAATAAACTAAACTTCCCATAGACTTCAATACAAATAGCGGCACAAAACAACGTCCGCACACAGCCGGCAGGCTTTAATAACTGAAGATATCACTCAGATTAAACATGTCAAGTAATTATATGTCCAGCCTGCCATAGAACGTGAAAGATACATCCACAAACTTAATTTGGTCAATTTAAAAACACATCCCTTCATTCTCCCAGCGTCAAACTGGTGTAGCAAGTGAATGATTTTACTTCGTTTTTGCTAGTAAACATCGTTAAATGTATATATTATGTTTATACATGATTGTATAAAATCTAAAATAATACATTATTGATTAAATTATTCTAACATTTTTCTTTAACATTTCTCTTTCTAACATTTTTCAATGTACATTTATGAAATGCACTTTCTGTAAAGCTGCTTTGAAACAATGTGTATTGTGAAAAGCGCTATACAAATAAATTTGAATTGAATTTAATTGAATTATATTTAGTGTACTGAGAGCAATTTTCTGTCCAGCCATAGTTAAAGGGTTAGTTCACCCAAAAATGTAAATTGTGTCATTAATGACTGAGCCTCATGTGGTTGGACACCCGTCAGACCTCCGTTCATCTTCAGACACAAATGAAGATATTTTAGTGTAAATCTGATTTCAAAACACGGCCTCATGAAGCTTCGAAGCATTATGAATCAGTGAGTCGATTCAGTGGTTTGGAGCGTTATGAATCAGTGAGTCGATTCAGCGGTTTGGAGCGTTATGAATCAGTGAGTCGATTCAGCGGTTCAGAGTGTTATGAATCAGTGAGTCGATTCAGTGGTTCGGAGCGTTATGAATCAGTGAGTCGATTCAGCGGTTCAGAGTGTTATGAATCAGTGAGTCGATTCAGCGGTTCGGAGCGTTATGAATCAGTGAGTCGATTCAGCGGTTCAGAGTGTTATGAATCAGTGAGTCGATTCAGCGTTTTGGATCGCCAAATTTCAGCAGTTTGGCGGTTTGACACGCGATCCGAATCATGATTCGACTCACTGATTCATAACACTTCGAAGCTTCATGAGGCCGTGTTTTGAAATCGTCATCACTATACAAGTCGTTATTTAGGGTTTTTTTGCGCACAGAAACTATTCTCGTCTTCATAAAGTTATTGTAGAGCCGCTGTAGTGAGATGGACTTTGTAACTTTAGTCTTTAGTGTCTTTTAAGGGTCTTGAGAGTGTAAAGTTGAGCCAATGGAGGCCTTTCAGAGCATCAGATTTACACTAAAATATCTTCATTTGTGTCTGAAGATGAACGGAGGTCTGACGGGTGTCCAACCACATGAGGCTCAGTCATTAATGACACAATTTACATTTTTGGGTGAACTAACCCTTTAACAAGCCTGACTTAGCTTTCGATAGCATCATCCGTACTTCATGATTCAAAAACTAAGTTAAAGAGCACCTATTATGGCATTTAAAATTTTCCAAATATTGTTTTAGAAGTCCCCAACAACAGTTTTGCATGCATGCAATGACAAAAAAGACTTTAGTTTTCTTATAATATGCATTTATTTTTACCTGTTTTGACAGCGATTCTCAAATGATTCCTTTAGTGATTCACTTTTCAAAACCCCGCCTTTACGTGACGCTAATCTGCGCTGATTGGTCCGATGACCCAGTCAGTTGTGATTGGTATAGTCTGTGCAGATATTTTCGGAATATGTGTCAGGAGTTATGAATATGAAAACCGCGTCGGTACCGTTTGATTGTAATATGAGCCTCTGCTGATCTCATTCATAAAAAACTCCTCTATTCTCCTCACGAAGACTCGCGACAAATCAACATCCCTCAGGGCTTTTAGTTCAAAAGTGTGCAGATGAGGAGACATATTGATAGATTCTCATATGTCTGTGTCAAATTTCTAAACAGAGGAGTATTTTTTATTCAATACTTTCTCAAAATGCGCAGATGTAGCCTAATCATGAGCGATCGAGTCTCTTATGTGTTGTTTTCAGCTCATCCTGGCAGCCGGAGGGCGCTCTGTGCACATGTAGTCCATATACAGACAGACGAAGAAGAACCATGTGCCATAATAGAAGTCCATAATAAAAGCTTCCCGAGATCGCGAAAACATACATTTGACGACTAATAAACACTCAATCGCGACGATGTATGGTTTGTCTTCAAGCCACTTAGTCTTCAAATGCTCATCCTTGGGCAGATGAAAAAAGTTTGCTTTTGAGTCGCACTTCAGAACACAGCGTCTCGTCTTCATGATGTTTTCTAGTGTTCACTGGCGTCTCGTCTCCATGATGTTTTCTAGTGTTCACTGGCGTCTCGTCTCCATGATGTTTTCTAGTGTTCACTGGCGTCTCGTCTCCATGATGTTTTCTAGTTTTCACTGGCGTCTCGTCTCCATGATGTTTTCTAGTGTTCACTGGCGTCTCGTCTCCATGATGTTTTCTAGTGTTCACTGGCGTCTCGTGGCCATGATGTTTTCTAGTGTTCACTGGCGTCTCGTCTCCATGATGTTTTCTAGTGTTCACTGGCGTCTCGTCTCCATGATGTTTTCTAGTGTTCACTGGCGTCTCGTCTCCATGATGTTTTCTAGTGTTCACTGGCGTCTCGTCTTCATGATGTTTTCTAGTCTTCACTGGCGTCTCGTCTCCATGATGTTTTCTAGTTTTCACTGGCGTCTCGTCTCCATGATGTTTTCTAGTCTTCACTGGCGTCTCGTCTTCATGATGTTTTCTAGTCTTCACTGGCGTCTCGTCGCCATGATGTTTTCTAGTGTTCACTGGCGTCTCGTCTCCATGATGTTTTCTAGTGTTCACTGGCGTCTCGTGGCCATGATGTTTTCTAGTTTTCACTGGCGTCTCGTCTCCATGATGTTTTCTAGTTTTCACTGGCGTCTCGTGGCCATGATGTTTTCTAGTTTTCACTGGCGTCTCGTCTTCATGATGTTTTCTAGTCTTCACTGGCGTATCGTCTCCATGATGTTTTCTAGTGTTCACTGGTGTCTCGTCTCCATGATGTTTTCTAGTGTTCACTGGCGTCTCGTCTCCATGATGTTTTCTAGTGTTCACTGGCGTCTCGTCTTCATGATGTTTTCTAGTGTTCACTGGCGTCTCGTCTCCATGATGTTTTCTAGTGTTCACTGGCGTCTCGTGGCCATGATGTTTTCTAGTTTTCACTGGCGTCTCGTCTTCATGATGTTTTCTGTTTTCTAGTGTTCACTGGCGTCTCGTCTCCATGATGTTTTCTAGTTTTCACTGGCGTCTCGTCTCCATGATGTTTTCTAGTTTTCACTGGCGTCTCGTCTCCATGATGTTTTCTAGTGTTCACTGGCGTCTCGTCTCCATGATGTTTTCTAGTTTTCACTGGCGTCTCGTCGCCATGATGTTTTCTAGTTTTCACTGGCGTCTCGTCTCCATGATGTTTTCTAGTCTTCACTGGCGTCTCGTCTTCATGATGTTTTCTAGTCTTCACTGGCGTCTCGTCTTCATGATGTTTTCTAGTCTTCACTGGCGTCTCGTCTCCATGATGTTTTCTAGTGTTCACTGGCGTCTCTTCTCCATGATGTTTTCTAGTGTTCACTGGCGTCTCGTCTCCATGATGTTTTCTAGTTTTCACTGGCGTCTCGTCTCCATGATGTTTTCTAGTTTTCACTGGCGTCTCGTCTCCATGATGTTTTCTAGTTTTCACTGGCGTCTCGTGGCCATGATGTTTTCTAGTTTTCACTGGCGTCTCGTCTCCATGATGTTTTCTAGTTTTCACTGGCGTCTCGTCTCCATGATGTTTTCTAGTTTTCACTGGCGTCTCGTGGCCATGATGTTTTCTAGTGTTCACTGGCGTCTCGTCTCCATGATGTTTTCTAGTTTTCACTGGCGTCTCGTCTCCATGATGTTTTCTAGTCTTCACTGGCGTCTCGTCTCCATGATGTTTTCTAGTTTTCACTGGCGTCTCGTCTCCATGATGTTTTCTGGTCTTCACTGGCGTCTCGTCTTCATGATGTTTTCTGGTCTTCACTGGCGTCTCGTCTCCATGATGTTTTCTAGTCTTCACTGGCGTCTCGTCTTCATGATGTTTTCTAGTCTTCACTGGCGTCTCGTCTCCATGATGTTTTCTAGTGTTCACTGGCGTCTCTTCTCCATGATGTTTTCTAGTGTTCACTGGCGTCTCGTCTCCATGATGTTTTCTAGTTTTCACTGGCGTCTCGTCTCCATGATGTTTTCTAGTTTTCACTGGCGTCTCGTGGCCATGATGTTTTCTAGTTTTCACTGGCGTCTCGTCTCCATGATGTTTTCTAGTTTTCACTGGCGTCTCGTCTCCATGATGTTTTCTAGTTTTCACTGGCGTCTCGTCTCCATGATGTTTTCTGGTCTTCACTGGCGTCTCGTCTCCATGATGTTTTCTAGTTTTCACTGGCGTCTCGTCTCCATGATGTTTTCTAGTGTTCACTGGCGTCTCTTCTCCATGATGTTTTCTAGTTTTCACTGGCGTCTCGTCTCCATGATGTTTTCTAGTTTTCACTGGCGTCTCGTCTCCATGATGTTTTCTAGTGTTCACTGGCGTCTCTTCTCCATGATGTTTTCTAGTTTTCACTGGCGTCTCGTCTCCATGATGTTTTCTAGTTTTCACTGGCGTCTCGTGGCCATGATGTTTTCTAGTGTTCACTGGCGTCTCGTCTCCATGATGTTTTCTAGTTTTCACTGGCGTCTCGTCTCCATGATGTTTTCTAGTCTTCACTGGCGTCTCGTCTCCATGATGTTTTCTAGTTTTCACTGGCGTCTCGTCTCCATGATGTTTTCTGGTCTTCACTGGCGTCTCGTCTTCATGATGTTTTCTGGTCTTCACTGGCGTCTCGTCTCCATGATGTTTTCTAGTCTTCACTGGCGTCTCGTCTTCATGATGTTTTCTAGTCTTCACTGGCGTCTCGTCTCCATGATGTTTTCTAGTGTTCACTGGCGTCTCTTCTCCATGATGTTTTCTAGTGTTCACTGGCGTCTCTTCTCCATGATGTTTTCTAGTCTTCACTGGCGTCTCGTCTTCATGATGTTTTCTAGTCTTCACTGGCGTCTCGTCTTCATGATGTTTTCTAGTCTTCACTGGCGTCTCGTCTCCATGATGTTTTCTAGTGTTCACTGGCGTCTCTTCTCCATGATGTTTTCTAGTGTTCACTGGCGTCTCGTCTCCATGATGTTTTCTAGTTTTCACTGGCATCTCGTCTCCATGATGTTTTCTAGTTTTCACTGGCGTCTCGTGGCCATGATGTTTTCTAGTTTTCACTGGCGTCTCGTCTCCATGATGTTTTCTAGTTTTCACTGGCGTCTCGTCTCCATGATGTTTTCTAGTTTTCACTGGCGTCTCGTCTCCATGATGTTTTCTGGTCTTCACTGGCGTCTCGTCTCCATGATGTTTTCTAGTTTTCACTGGCGTCTCGTCTCCATGATGTTTTCTAGTGTTCAATGGCGTCTCTTCTCCATGATGTTTTCTAGTTTTCACTGGCGTCTCGTCTCCATGATGTTTTCTAGTTTTCACTGGCGTCTCGTCTCCATGATGTTTTCTAGTGTTCACTGGCGTCTCTTCTCCATGATGTTTTCTAGTTTTCACTGGCGTCTCGTCTCCATGATGTTTTCTAGTTTTCACTGGAGTCTCGTCTCCATGATGTTTTCTGGTCTTCACTGGCGTCTCGTCTCCATGATGTTTTCTAGTTTTCACTGGCGTCTCGTCTCCATGATGTTTTCTAGTGTTCACTGGCGTCTCGTCTCCATGATGTTTTCTAGTGTTCACTGGCGTCTCGTCTCCATGATGTTTTCTAGTGTTCACTGGCGTCTCGTCTTCATGATGTTTTCTGGTCTTCACTGGCGTCTCGTCTCCATGATGTTTTCTAGTGTTCACTGGCGTCTCGTCTCCATGATGTTTTCTGGTCTTCACTGGCGTCTCGTCTCCATGATGTTTTCTAGTTTTCACTGGCGTCTCGTCTTCATGATGTTTTCTGGTCTTCACTGGCGTCTCGTCTCCATGATGTTTTCTGGTCTTCACTGGCGTCTCGTCTCCATGATGTTTTCTAGTGTTCACTGGCGTCTCGTGGCCATGATGTTTTCTAGTTTTCACTGGCGTCTCGTCTCCATGATGTTTTCTAGTTTTCACTGGCGTCTCGTCTCCATGATGTTTTCTGGTCTTCACTGGCGTCTCGTCTCCATGATGTTTTCTAGTCTTCACTGGCGTCTCGTCTCCATGATGTTTTCTGGTCTTCACTGGCGTCTCGTCTCCATGATGTTTTCTAGTTTTCACTGGCGTCTCGTGGCCATGATGTTTTCTAGTTCTCACTGGCGTCTCGTCTTCATGATGTTTTCTAGTTTTCACTGGCGTCTCGTCTCCATGATGTTTTTTAGTTTTCACTGGCGTCTCGTCTCCATGATGTTTTCTAGTGTTCACTGGCGTCTCGTCTCCATGATGTTTTCTAGTTTTCACTGGCGTCTCGTCTCCATGATGTTTTCTAGTGTTCACTGGCGTCTCCTGGCCATGATGTTTTCTAGTTCTCACTGGCGTCTTGTCTTCATGATGTTTTCTAGTTTTCACTGGCGTCTCGTCTCCATGATGTTTTCTAGTGTTCACTGGCGTCTCGTCTCCATGATGTTTTCTAGTTTTCACTGGCGTCTCGTCTCCATGATGTTTTCTGGTCTTCACTGGCGTCTCGTCTCCATGATGTTTTCTAGTCTTCACTGGCGTCTCGTCTCCATGATGTTTTCTGGTCTTCACTGGCGTCTCGTCTCCATGATGTTTTCTAGTCTTCACTGGCGTCTCGTCTCCATGATGTTTTCTAGTCTTCACTGGCGTCTCGTCTCCATGATGTTTTCTAGTCTTCACTGGCGTCTCGTCTCCATGATGTTTTCTAGTCTTCACTGGCGTCTCGTCTCCATGATGTTTTCTAGTTTTCACTGGCGTCTCGTCTCCATGATGTTTTCTGGTCTTCACTGGCGTCTCGTCTTCATGATGTTTTCTGGTCTTCACTGGCGTCTCGTCTCCATGATGTTTTCTAGTGTTCAGTGGCGTCTCGTCTCCATGATGTTTTCTAGTCTTCACTGGCGTCTCGTCGCCATAATGTTTTCTAGTGTTCACTGGCGTCTCGTCTCCATGATGTTTTCTAGTCTTCACTGGCGTCTCGTCTTCATGATGTTTTCTAGTCTTCACTGGCGTCTCGTCTCCATGATGTTTTCTAGTGTTCACTGGCGTCTCTTCTCCATGATGTTTTCTAGTGTTCACTGGCGTCTCTTCTCCATGATGTTTTCTAGTCTTCACTGGCGTCTCGTCTTCATGATGTTTTCTAGTCTTCACTGGCGTCTCGTCTTCATGATGTTTTCTAGTCTTCACTGGCGTCTCGTCTCCATGATGTTTTCTAGTGTTCACTGGCGTCTCTTCTCCATGATGTTTTCTAGTGTTCACTGGCGTCTCGTCTCCATGATGTTTTCTAGTTTTCACTGGCATCTCGTCTCCATGATGTTTTCTAGTTTTCACTGGCGTCTCGTGGCCATGATGTTTTCTAGTTTTCACTGGCGTCTCGTCTCCATGATGTTTTCTAGTTTTCACTGGCGTCTCGTCTCCATGATGTTTTCTAGTTTTCACTGGCGTCTCGTCTCCATGATGTTTTCTGGTCTTCACTGGCGTCTCGTCTCCATGATGTTTTCTAGTTTTCACTGGCGTCTCGTCTCCATGATGTTTTCTAGTGTTCAATGGCGTCTCTTCTCCATGATGTTTTCTAGTTTTCACTGGCGTCTCGTCTCCATGATGTTTTCTAGTTTTCACTGGCGTCTCGTCTCCATGATGTTTTCTAGTGTTCACTGGCGTCTCTTCTCCATGATGTTTTCTAGTTTTCACTGGCGTCTCGTCTCCATGATGTTTTCTAGTTTTCACTGGAGTCTCGTCTCCATGATGTTTTCTGGTCTTCACTGGCGTCTCGTCTCCATGATGTTTTCTAGTTTTCACTGGCGTCTCGTCTCCATGATGTTTTCTAGTGTTCACTGGCGTCTCGTCTCCATGATGTTTTCTAGTGTTCACTGGCGTCTTGTCTCCATGATGTTTTCTAGTGTTCACTGGCGTCTCGTCTTCATGATGTTTTCTGGTCTTCACTGGCGTCTCGTCTCCATGATGTTTTCTAGTGTTCACTGGCGTCTCGTCTCCATGATGTTTTCTGGTCTTCACTGGCGTCTCGTCTCCATGATGTTTTCTAGTTTTCACTGGCGTCTCGTCTTCATGATGTTTTCTGGTCTTCACTGGCGTCTCGTCTCCATGATGTTTTCTGGTCTTCACTGGCGTCTCGTCTCCATGATGTTTTCTAGTGTTCACTGGCGTCTCGTGGCCATGATGTTTTCTAGTTTTCACTGGCGTCTCGTCTCCATGATGTTTTCTAGTTTTCACTGGCGTCTCGTCTCCATGATGTTTTCTGGTCTTCACTGGCGTCTCGTCTCCATGATGTTTTCTAGTCTTCACTGGCGTCTCGTCTCCATGATGTTTTCTGGTCTTCACTGGCGTCTCGTCTCCATGATGTTTTCTAGTTTTCACTGGCGTCTCGTGGCCATGATGTTTTCTAGTTCTCACTGGCGTCTCGTCTTCATGATGTTTTCTAGTTTTCACTGGCGTCTCGTCTCCATGATGTTTTTTAGTTTTCACTGGCGTCTCGTCTCCATGATGTTTTCTAGTGTTCACTGGCGTCTCGTCTCCATGATGTTTTCTAG
>JARQWZ010006599.1:42500-50557 GCA_033150135.1 Gobio occitaniae | reverse complement strand
TGTCCCTGCCCCTGCCCCTGCCCTGCCTCTGCCCCTGCCCCTGCCCCTGCCCCTACCCCTGCCCCTGCCCCTGCCCCTGCCCCTGCCCCTGCCCCCAAAAGCTCACTAAAACCCACCCAATTCAAGAAAAAAAACACCCAAAATTTGAACTGCCAAAATAATGTGATATAATTTTATTGCCATGTCAATCAAAGCTGATTAGCACCATTTTATCTCCTTAAAACAAAATAATGATGTAAAAATTAAAAAAATTTTTAAAAAAAAATTCCCAGGAAAATGGATCAAAACAGGGCATTCAAAAACAGTCATACATGACATGGAAAAACACATGCATCATTTTCAAATGTCAACAGTATAAAATAATTTAAGTGCAAAAAGTGCCCAATATAATCTGAACAAACAATGTAATTAGCAGGCATTACGCACACATTACTGCACACACCACAGCCAAAATGTGTCATTCACTGATGCTGTACAATAGTCCTACAACAAAAAATGAACAACAAGAATGCGTTTACTTTTGTGCTGTGCTTTAACTTCAGATTAACTAGTAACGTTATGTCTTTCGTGAAGTACATATTTTAAGAACATAACGCAGAACTTAACACAGTCAAAATGGATTAATCGTTGATTCAAACCTCTTTCAGCAGCTGTTGGGACGAGTAGACGCAGTCTGGACGCTTTAACAGGTGCAGATGTCCTGATCAGGCCAGTGTGCACACCATGATGCTCAGGAGTCATATACTAGCCTATTCGATTTCAATTCAAGTCATTCAACCTCTTGGAGTTAGTTATATGTATAAAGAGTCTTTGAGTCACAGCTGTAATCCACGTTTTGAGAGTTGGATCCCTCTCCCACTCATTACTGTAGATAACTTACTGTATATTTGTGCCACTTTGGCATAGCGATCATTTTATATATTCAGCTACAATTTCGCGCTGAAAACCTGTCATGAATGAGCGCGAGTTGCGACTCCCTGCAGATCGCTGATTGGCTGAAAGTGCGTGCTCGTCAGCGACGTCAACACCAACGCCAGCTGCCTCTACGCTGAACGCTGGGCCGGTGTGTGTCATGATGCACACTTGAGTTTGTTATTAACCAATTAGACTATACAATTTAGATGTTTGAAAACCACCAAACTGACCCCAAACCAACCCAAATTTTGTCCACCTGCCCAAACCCGTTTTTAACCGCACAATCAAATTCAAAACCGCCCAATCTGGCAACACTGATTTCAGAGCGTCAAGTGACGTGATTCGACTTCACGTCCTCGCTCACTGCACAGCAGCGCAAGAAGCTACAGACACTTTTTTTTACGTGATTTAACATATGTTGATCGAACGGGTTGCAAAAATATAATTAGGAAAGTAAGGATTGCGTTTATAACGTGATCTAACATAATATTTGACAGTGCCCAGGGCCCCTTAGATGTCCTGTGCCCCTGGGCAAGTGACCAGTTGCCCTAATGGTTAATTCGGCCCTGCTGACCTGACAGCTGTCCAGAAGACGACCTTTGACCCCTTGCACAAGGAGGGCAAGACACAAAAGGTCATTGCAGAAGAGGCTGGCTGTTCTCAGAGCTCTGTGTCCAAGCACATTAACAGAGAGGCGAAGGGAAGGAAAAGATGTGCTAGAAAAAAGTGTAGAAGCAATAGGGATAACCGCACCCTGGAGAGGATTGTGAAACAAAACCCATTCAAAAATATGGGGGAGATTCATAAAGAGTGGACTGGAGCTGGAGTCAGTGCTTCAAGAACCACTACACACAGACGTATGACAGACATGGGTTTCAGTTTCTAATTCCATTCACTTTTTGAATGGAATTAGTGAAATAAATCAACTTTTTGATGATATTCTAATTATATGACCAGCAACTGTGTGTCTCGAATGGCAAGCATAGGCCAAATATACTTAGACTTGTCTGTGAGTATAAGTCAAGTATACTTAAGTGCAATTTGAAGTATATTTCTGAGAAGTACATCCGAGTAGTACATACTAAGTAGACTGGAAGTAAACTTTCTTATTTTTAGTTTACAAGAAGTATACTAATAGCACACTTGATTAAACTTCTTTTTCGTAAGGGTATGTGCATTTCTGAAAAGCAAAACATGGACAAATCAATTTAAACTGTGATGTAGATGCATTTTCTGTGAAGCTGCTTTGAAACGATATGTATCTTGAACAGCGCTATACAAATACATTTGAATTGAATTAAATTGAATGTTAAAGACTAAAGCTTTTAACAATACTTATGATTGAATGAATGATTTAGATATCATTTATATAATTATTATACCCTTAAACAATTACACATGTAACATTTTAGGTAATCAATCATTAATAGACTTCATGACTATATAAAGGTCATACAAATAAGCTTTAAAATCAATAAATTAATGTGATCTTAAATGTCCAATTCTCTCTATAGATCAGCTAAACTCACTTCATGACTGACTTGCGTTGACGTACTGCTCTTTCACACACAGCGCTTTTCTTCATGCGGTGTAAATTTGTTTAAATTCTTAATATTTTTCAATCATGTAATATTCAGCAGAAGAGAGAAGTGAATCTCAGCTGATCCAGAGCCTGTGATTGGCTGTTCACTGATGATGTCACAGCCTGTGATTGGCTGTTCACTACTGATGAGGTCACAGCTAAACTCCTGATCAGAGCGTTCGTGTGGAGTTGTAATAGAATTATGTTTCTACAACAATTTATGGATATAAACATTTAACACTGTTGAATTACAAATTTAAGAAAGTACATTGCATTTAGCATTTTAGGTAAAAATGATGATATCAGATGAATTAGTCTGCTACGCAAATCTTCCAGACCTGTTTTACAGATTTCAGAGGCTTTAACAAGATTCTCCTTTCCTGCCAGACCTGTTTTTTCTCTATTGTGTTTTAAATGAGTCAGATCACTGAGATCCCACCTTTGGGAGCCCAGACGTTGCACCTTTTGTCTTCTATGGAATTGGAGTTCCTGGCTAGCATCTATGCGTTTGAATAGTTCTGCTGATTAGGAGTAGGATTGGTGATACTCTGTCTGGGCAGGTGTTCCCAAAACCTGTATATTTAATTGACATGCTTTGTTCAACTTCAATGTAAATCCCTCCCACTTTGGAATGTATCTAACCTATCAGGTATGCTGTTTGAGTCCGACTGTTTTCGGACGACCTGCAGCACAGAGAGTTCTCATTAAAAGAATAACTTCTGTTTGATCCCGAAGTCTCCTGGTCTTCATACTTCAAGAAACAACTGAAGTTCACAACAACACTGATGCCCGGCTAATGTGGTTCAGAGCAGATCTCAGGGCTCATATGTGGGTCAGCAGCGGGCGCTCCAGCATCAGAGGTGGAGGACACACACACACACACACACACACACCTGTGTTCTGAGAAAGGATTAGCATGACCTGTCGCCTGGGCAACGCGTCACAGATGTAGGTCAGTGTGGCGTGCGGTTATGGACACTCACAGGTCAGAGAGACGAGATTGACCTCGTAAGACGAGTTTATGCAACAGCTGCAGGTCATCCGTCCAGCGGTGAGCTAACAGAAGCTTCAGAACAAACAACCCACAATGCACCAGTGAAATCTGAGCGTTTATTATCATCTCCTCAGTAATGCTTCAGGGATCACAGACTGGACTACACAAGTTAAACATCTTTAAATATAAAATACTTTAGATTTACTCCAGTCACAAAACACATCAATGCAGGAATCGAGCGGTGTGTGTGTGTGAGTGTGTGTGAGTGTGAGTGTGAGTGTGAGTGTGAGTGTGAGTGTGTGTGTGTGTGTGTGTGTGTGTGTGTGTGTGTGTGTGTGTGTGAGTGTGTGTGTCATCCGCAGGCCGACACAGGCTGACTCAGGCCGCTGAAGAAGGCCTTCTCCCTCTCGCTCATCAGCTGGAAGTGCAGCGGCTGCCGGCAGAAGTTACACTCAGTGCTCGAGTGCGGCTGCAGCTCCAGACCCACCTCCGTCCACGTCTGCGTCAGCTTATCTGTGACACACACACACACACACACACACACACACACACACATATATATGTTAGAGACTAGAGATGGTGAAGCACGAGCTGCTGGTGTCAGGGTATCTGCAGGTTTCACCAAGTCAAATTTAAGAATTTTTAAGACCTTTTCAAGACCATTATGAATTAAATTTAAGACCTATATCACGCAATTAAAAAAAAGGAAATGCAGAATCACAAAATTACTTGCAAAATTAATTTATTCAAATTGAACAAAGTATTAGTAATCTTGCACTTCCTCATAGCTCAATCCCACCAGGATTAATATACACACACACTACCGGTCAAAAGTCTGAGAACGGTAAGATTTTTTAATGTTTTTACATTCTGCTCACCAATGCTGCATTTATGTTATTAAAAATACAAAAAGCTGTAATATTGTGACAGTTCTGTTGTGACTGTTTTCTATGTGAATATATAGTAAAGTGTCATTTATTCCTGTGATCAAATCTGAATTTATCATCATTACTCCAGTCTTCAGTGTCACATAAATCACTAATCATTCTCATATGAGGATCTGATGATCAACACACATTTATGATTATTATCAGTGTTGAACACAGTTGTGTAAAACATTTTTTTTTTATTCTTTGATGGATAAAAAAAAAGTATAACAAAAAAAGATTTCTGAAGGATTATGTGACTCTAAAGTCTGGAGCAATGATGCTGAAAATTCAGCTTTGAATCACAGAAATAAATTCTATTTTAAGATATATATTGAAATATAAAATAGTTATTTTAAATTGTAAAAAAAATAAATAAATAAATAAATAATTCAAATAATTAAATTGAACCGTTCTCAAACTTTTGACCGGTAGTGTGTGTGTGTATGTATATACATTTTTTGTGAGATCAAAATTACTGATTTTGTGGTGGTCATTTTCAGAAATGTGCAGGTTTTTTTTTTTTTTCATAATTAGGATGCCACATTTACCATATCATTATATTAGATGCACAATAGTCACACATGGCAATAAAACAAACAAAATGCATGAATCTTGTTTGACAATAGGACAAATAAATACAACTTAAATATACATATACAAACAGTTTTTTAAGTTTAGGGCTACTGTTTGTTTTTCCCCGTTGTTGTTGTTTGATTAATACTAACGCCACAGGCAGGAGGGGGGGTGTAGGCTAGGCTATATTGGATTGCTTTCACTTTAAGACCTACAGTAATGAGCCCATAGATATGGATATGGATATGGATATCTATGAATGAGCCTAGATTCGGTTCACTCGCGCGAGCGCTGAGGCGGCAAACGCGTGCAGAATCCGCGGCCAGTCTGACATCAGTCCGTGGGTCAGTAGCGAATGAGTTCGGGGTTTCCATCGCTTTTTAAACTTTTTGTTTAGTGCTATCGGGCATATCAAACTTTTATTTGGTCATTATACGAGATGGCAGGTGAGAAAGATTCGCCTTTGCTTTCGCGATCGCGTGAACTGGAAGAACTGGAGAACTGAAGCTGAAGAATAAAATCCGTTTGATGCGTCTGTGGTACAATCAGAGAGAGACCCGCGCCAATAACACGAAAGCTGATTGGCTGCAATATAAGATGCATGTTGGTCTCTCACTAGCGAAAAAACGAACTAACAACACACACACACACACACACACACACACACTCTCTCACTCTCTCACTCTCACATTGCGGAGCATTTCAATGAGTAATGGAGTAGCGTTACATGGACGTAGGAAAATTAAGACCCATTTAAAATTATTTAAGACCTAGAACTCAATACTTCAGCGAATTTAAGACTTTTAAGGCCTTAAAATTTTGATTTTGAATTTAAAGACATTTAAGACTTTTTAAGATCCCGCGGGTACCCTGTGGTGTGTAAATGAACACAGAGCACCTGCATTCAGTTAGGGCTCACTCACTCACTCACTCACTCACTCACTCACTCACTCACTCACTCACTCACTCACTCACTCACTCACTCACTCACTCACTCACTCACTCACTCACTCACTCACTCACTCACTCACTCACCGACGAAGAACTGCATCATCTGTGGTGTGTGGTGTGGCGTGGGTGCGATGCGCAGCAGCTCTTCTCCTCGGGCCACTGTGGGGAAGTTGATGGCCTGGACGTAGATGTTGTAGCGGCTCATCATGATGTCACAGACCTCGGTGTTCTTCTCAGCGTCCGCCACCTGATGATGCACAGAGTGATGTGTGAGCGTTCCCTCTGCAGGGTGTGTGTGTGTGTGTGTGTGTGTGTGTGTGTGTGTGTGTACGCACCCGCACAGGGATGATGTGGCTGGGGCAGTGCACCACGGGCAGGCCGGTGTCCATCAGCATCTGCCGCAGCAGCTTGACGTTGCGCTGGTGTTTGCGGCGGAGTGCGCGCCCCTCCTCACTCTTCAGGATCTGGATGGACTGGCGCGCGCCCGCGAGCAGCATGGGCGGCAGTGAGGTGGTGAAGATGAAGCCGGCGGCGTAAGAGCGGACCGTGTCCACCAGAGCATTCGTACTGGCGATGTAGCCGCCGACACAGCCAAACGCCTTCCCTGCGGAAACAGACCACACCAGACTTCAGTCGCAGGTCACATGATCAAACACGCGAGTGAGTGTGTGTGTGAGAGAGTGAGTGTGTGTGTGAGAGAGAGTGAGTGTGTGTAAGTGAGTGTGTGTGTGAGAGAGAGTGTGAGTGAGTGTGTGAGTGAGTGAGTGTGTGAGTGAGTGAGTGAGTGAGTGAGTGAGTGAGTGTGTGTGAGTGTGTGAGTGAGTGTGTGAGTGTGTGTGTGTGAGTGAGTGTGTGAGTGTGTGTGTGTGAGTGAGTGTGTGTCTGAGTGTGTGTGTGAGTGAGTGAGTGTGTGTGTGAGTGAGTGTGTGAGTGAGTGTGTGAGTGAGTGTGTGTGTGAGTGAGTGTGTGAGTGAGTGTGTGTGTGAGTGTGTGAGTGAGTGTGTGTGTGTGTGTGTGAGTGAGTGTGTGAGTGAGTGTGTGTGTGAGTGAGTGTGTGAGTGAGTGTGTGAGTGAGTGTGTGAGTGAGTGTGTGTGTGAGTGAGTGTGTGAGTGAGTGTGTGTGTGTGTGTGTGAGTGAGTGTGTGAGTGAGTGTGTGTGTGAGTGAGTGTGTGAGTGTGTGTGAGTGAGTGTGTGAGTGAGTGTGTGAGTGAGTGAGTGAGTGAGTGAGTGAGTGAGTGAGTGTGAGTGTGTGAGTGAGTGAGTGAGTGAGTGAGTGTGAGTGTGTGAGTGAGTGAGTGAGTAGATTACAATAGTAATCTTACACTATTGTCATCTAGTAAACACAAAACATGCCACTGGTGTTGCTCAGAGCAGGTTTCTAGCGATAAGCCTATGGGGTCGCCGGATGGCCACATCTGCTCTACTGTCATGAGTCGGCCAGATTCTGCACAACAGATTACAGGAATAAATGGGTTTCCTGAGGTGCTTTTCACTCTCTCTGAGTCATCTGGACCCGGCGGACAAACGGCCATTCATCAGCCCTCAGGGGGAACTCAGAGCGCTGGTTTCCCAGCAACAGGAGATCTGGAGCACAGCAGCGGACACACACACACACACACACACACTCACCCAGCGTGCCAGAGATGATGTCCATCTTCTGCATCACCCCGTCCCGGTCCCCGATGCCGCCCCCTCTGGGCCCGTACAGACCCACCGCGTGAACCTCGTCCACAAACGTGATGGCGCCGAACTCATGGGCGATGTCGCACAGCTCCTCCAGCGGACACACAGCACCTGACCCCACAAACAAGAGCCTCATGAGCCTCATGACCCTTGACCCTTGTGTTGAGTAGCGGGTCAATTTGACCCGTTTTGATTTTTAAGTTGTCAGAAATATCAGTTAACCTATGTTTTTTTTTCTTTAAATTGTGACTTTTTATCATTTAGGGTCATGAACATGCAAAGTTTCAACACACTGATGTGTTTTGACATATACACACAAAAGTTACGTTTGTGATGTTCACGGGTCAATTTTACCCGCATATTTTAATGTTAACATTTCTTGGTTATATTTTGTTATTTTAGTTTTTTACTAACCTATGAACCTAAAAA